>BGNK01001937.1:75695-118982 GCA_003297005.1 Symbiodinium sp. clade A Y106
TGCGTGCGTGCGTGCGTGCGTGCGTGTGTGTGTGTGTGTGTGTGTGTGTGTGACCCTCTGATAGCAAAGAGGTAGCTTTTTCAAAACAGCAGGGGGCCAGTGCTCTCCCTGGGGGTCAACGAAGACACCCCCAGGGAGGGGTGCAAACGTACCTGCTGTTGTAAATCGTAACATCACAGCTAGCTACTCCTCTGAGAGAGAGTTTCCAAGTGTGTGTGTGTGTGTATGTGTGTGTGTGTGTTTGTGTGTGCGTGCGCAACTCCTGTCTCCAAGGATGTAGGTGTAGGATCAGTGTCTGGCAGCCACGGATGTCAGCGTAGAAGCTGACTTTTGCAGCAGGGGGGTACGGCTCTCTGATGCTACCGTACCCAACGAAGCTATGCATCAGAGAGGGATGCCAAGCCTGATCAGCTTGGTGCACCTGCATGAGGCCGCCCAAAACTGCACCCCAACAGATTGTTGCTTCGCATTTGGCCTAAGAATGAGTCGAAGATACAAGAGAAGATGTAACCCAACACAAACAGCATCCCACGGGATGACTGGTCAGCAAGTGTGTTTCCCGACAGTAATTCTTCCAAAGCGCTGTCGGACTCCCGGTCAGCGGGGGCGTCCCTTGAAATATCTGGTAACCCATGAATACAACTGTCTTTCCTTGGAATATGAGCCTTGAGACCAAAAGGCCCCAAGAGATTCGATTGCCGAGTATACCATTGGAACTCAACTCTCCTGGACCAAGCTCCACTGAGCACACCTGATGATTCCTGGCTGAACACACCTGATGATTCCTGGCTGGACAGCTCCATGAAAGACCCTTACTCATGGTGCACTTCCTCGCCCTTACTAGTAGCCGTCCCAACTGCGTATCGTGAGGCATCCAGAGAAACTTCAGCCTTGCACAGGGGCCGTGGTCAAGCCGCCATGCTGTGGCAAAACGATCCCAACCGTTCACCCATCATGTTCAATCCCTCCAACTGAAAAGCCCAAAGTTGATCATGCCAGGCTGCATGTGACGTGCCCATGCGCCAAAGCACGCGCATCCTTGAGACCTTTAATGACACGACATTTGAGAGGGCAACCCGTCACATCGTCAACTCAGCTTCGAGGTTACTTGCTCAAGTTCCGGCCAATGTTCGAGAGATTAAGGCGTCGTTTGAATCCCCAATTCGAGGCGGAAGCAGTTGGGAGGCCATTCTGAACTTCACTTTCAGCGGGGCACCAGAATTCGAACTCGAAACCTTCCCAAAGCTCCCGAGCCCATTGCTGTCGACATACCTCCTTTCCCCGCGCATCAGCCACGACTGCAAAGTGGCCAAGCTCTGCTCGCGCAGTTGTCCCTGTGGTCAAAAGGGCTTGCAAACTTCCGAGGTCTTCGTTGTCCTGGCCCTCTGGCCCCTGGCCCAATCTCTAACGGTTCCTCCTCAAACCCGCGATGCTTCGGAGATCGTGTTCAATACGTGAACAAAGGCCGAACGACTGCAGGGGCCATCCACTCCAACCAAAGAAAATCCAGAGAAAGCTTAGCATTTTGAGCCCAGCCCCAACCCCATTCAGCCATTCTCTTAGACTCCAGCAGGCAGGAAACACTATTTACAAGACAGCCCTCCTCAAGCCAACCCTTCCACTCACAGAGTTCCTTGCCTGCCGCTTGACCTCCCACTGTGCCTGCCTGGGCTCTCACTGATTTGTTTCTGTGTCCCATCACAAGCTCGTGAGCCACATAGCCGGGAACGGCCGTTCCACAGATGCTAGACCCCTGGAGAATATCTGCAAGCCAGGCTTCTCCTGCTCTGAGTGTAACTGCCGAACCTCCGGTTTGCAGTCAAGGGCGTATGCTCTGCAAGTAGCTCTGCACAGGCACAGACACCAGCAGGGAATCCTGTCTATCTGCCTCTCAGCAGGTCCGTGGTCGGCTTACCTCACTTCTTTCCTTCCACGCCAAAAAGACGTCCTTCAGAATAGTCTCAACAGTGGCCTTCGCCTGGCTTGCGCTGCGCTTGGAGCTGCAGCGGTCCCGGAAGGCCTTCCGCCACAGATCGAGAGACGGCACCGATGCAGACACAGAATATCTGGAATAATTGGCCTCTTGTCTGCAGGCACAGCGTGACAAGCATCAACAGCTCGAGTTGGGCCGTGAACTTCGCACACTCACACGCCGTTGCCCGGCTTCGACAGCTGTCGCACGACGCAGCCGGATCCACTAGAGTTGACGGCAGACAATCACACCAGTCAACGAAGCGAAGCGAAGCGACAGTTCCCACTGCCTGGTTGTCCTCAGCCACCTGTTCGAACTGGCGCTCGCGTTTCCTAGGTGCCAGATGAAAGTATATTGGGCCGAGGAGTTTCCTTACTGATTACCAATGCCACCCCGACTCGACCCAACACGTTGCATCTGGAAGAACCTGAAAAGACGCTTACAACACTGTGGCATCTTGACACAGCCCAGGATCTCCGCAGCAACCCAGGCTGCCCAGCTCCTGTCAGAGACGGAGGGCGGCGATCTATTTTGCTTTCACTCTCACATCGCTCCCGGCCTGAGGCTGGCATCTACGAGGCAGGCCAGTGCTTGGCGATGGGCGCAGTCTGCCACCTCGGCAGTTTGATACTGGCCGTAAGCCGACAAGCTCGCGACAAGCTCGAGCCTCCCCTTTTGCATCACCTCCCCTTTTGCAACTGCGACACTGAGGCTGCTTTTTGGACACGGTGCCTGAGTGTTTTGCAGGCTTTGGAGATGCTTTCCCTGTAGTGCAAGCGTGGCAGCTGGCAATTGCAACCGCAACAGACGTGCGCAGGTGAGGCGGGGATACTTCAGGAAGGTTGAAGCAGAAGCTGATTTCGTTGATGGTAGTCGCTGGTCAGAAACATCTACCATGGGACTCACGTGCATACATACAAACGCCCCAAGTGCAAGCACTACTCTCATCCTGAAAAATTATGCACCGCAGTCACCACTTAGAGCACTGGCTGAACACAGACCAGCTGGCGGGCAACGGCTGGATTCGTGCTTTCTTCTGCAGGGCAAGATGCTGTGCCTCTCGAGCCAGATCGCTCAGTGCCTTACAGCTTGACCAGAGCCGGCGCTGTCTACAATGACTTGTTGTTTCCGTATCTGACATATCTGCGGTGTGCACTGCTGGAAGTAGAAGCTGGAGCAGGCTGTGTTGCACACCACATGTTCTGGAACAAGCTCGAAGGCATTCTGCTTAGCATTCCGTTTAGCTTGGTAGTTGCGGACGTCACAACACGTCGATCCTCCACCCACACACAAGACGAAGCCGACACATATCTCACAACAGCCAGTGCTTCCACCTCCATCATGGCACGCCTTCCACACCCCAGGGCATCTCTCCCATGCAGTCAACGTTCTCAATCCCACCATGCCACGGGAAACAGGCGCTAGCATTGGCTAGCACGGGATTCTGCAACTGCTTAGGAGGAGCCCCAGTCGACCCAGGAATTCTGCGACCAAAGGCCTCGTCATGCTGCTTCAGCAACATCTCGGTATGCTCCTGCGTACGAGCCGCTCTACATGAAGGAAGGCTGCACTACGACAGGCTGATCATGAGCCAAACTCTGAAAGCAGCCGTCGGAAAATCTCGGAAACAATACTTGGCAGACTCAAGGCTCGGAAAAGCAGAAAACACAGCTTAAGCAGATTCACTGCTCAGATGGAGGTGAGCATCTGTCAGAAGCATCTCTCTTTACCCATCGGGCCAAAAGGAGGATCTGCTCGAGAGCCCGCTACATGTCTGGGAATGCAGGAGGCTTATAAGGCAATTATCTCGACATTCGTCCTGCTGTTTTTCGAACTTCTGCCGCCAACGCGCCACTGATTCAGAAGCCTCTCCCTCTGGCCTCGGCCAGTGCGGTGCTCGGGCTCAAAGTTTAGGGTTTGTCTAGATCCGGGAGTCAGGGCAAGGAACCTCCTGGCGAAGGCATCGCCGGCCTGGTGCTGGCATCATGGCACACTTCCAGCAATCAGCTTCAGCTCACGGACACCCTTCACAGACCAAACCCGGCAGCCAGGTCATGTCCGCCGAGGACGATGCCAAAGCAACGGAGCTGCTGCTGGAGGTCCGAAGGCGGCTGCGCCTTCTGCTTCCGTCGCATCCGAGTATGGCATGGGCAACTGGGTAACACACCACTTCGATACTCAAGCTGGCTCGGCCTTTCAGCAACGGAGAGGGCCCAAACTCGCTTCTCCAGGCTCTCGCGGTGCTGCAGCAAAATGCCTTAAAATGGCTTGACTTTGGTTCGAGTCAACTCCTCTCATTTCCAGGGCCGGCGAAGCCGGGCCCTGCACGCATTGAGGGGCCCAGAGGCCGCCGGTGGATGGGCGACAGACTCTGAGCCTCCTCCTCCAAAGCTTCCGCAGGCCAGCACAGGGAGGGAGATCTGGGAGCGAAGCATGCATAAGTCCTCCCAGCCACGGCGTGACAATGGCATCCACACCTCATTCTCCAAAAGCAAGTTTGTGTACCGAGCTTTTAGCGTGTCAGTCGGCTTCGCAGGTTCAGCATGATTCAGCCTTTTCCCACTTGACAACACACTTCTTAACTTCATATGCAAAGGCAACAGGTCATCTAGACGCATGGAATTGCTGGGCCCCCGTTCTTGGCTACAGCTTTCTTATGCGGTGCTACTTGTACATGGACGAATCGTCAGGAAGGCCTCGCCCGAAGTCATGGACCTGAGCTCCAGGTCCTGCAATGTCAGCACCCATTGATTGACGCACTGATCCGTGCTGATATTACAGCTCGACGACTGAGACGGAAACTTCAGAGTAAGCACGAAACGATGCAGCACAGACCATGCAGAGACATCCGTGCATGGCAGCGCCGTCGGATTTGGATTCCGCAAGCCCACCCATGGACATTACAGCTTTCATCCTTGAGCTGCCTGCCTGGAGCGACACACGGAAGCCACCCAAGGGGCGGCGCTTCTCCTGCAGCCCGAGCAGGCTTCAAGCCAGAACTAACTTGGTTGGTGCTTCGGATTCGCATAAGGGGCAACATTCACGACGCAAATGTTCGAAGGCAGCTTTCATTTTTGAGCCTCATCGGGTTCTTTGTCCAAAGCGGTGATTTACTGTCCGCTTCTTCTCTTACAAGCAAGCTTGCTGGATCTACCTCCGCATAACGACGAACTCCTTGACCCTGTTTCGGGTGTAGACTTCTAGCACCGGGCATCAGCGAGGATCAACTTCGAGGCCTTCATGTTGACCAAGACCCATAAATCTGACACGGCTTCCATGTGCTTTAATCCCGTATCTTCGTTGGCAAGGCTGCGGAAAGAAGCCCCCGCTCCCAGCTCTGGCATAGACACCAGAGGCACAGAGTTGGAACGCATGATCTACATAGTGTTTGAGCCATTGCTTCGTTTGTGGAGATGAGATAATGGGCCTGTTGTCTGCATATCCGGCACCAGCATCTTGCAAAAGGCGGGTGCGATTCGTGACTCGCATGAGCTGGGGTGTTCACAGAGACAGGGACACAACGCACACGACGTCCCCCACCTTCAGCATGGAATTGATTTATCAAGCTGTGAAGCGTCAAGAATGGTCAAAAGAAGCCCCCCAAGCCCCCACAGGTTCCAAATGAAATGCAAAAGGCAACAGCAGTCCAGCAGGTACGATGTCTCATCATCGGCCAGGAAACTGGGCATCGGAAGGATAGTTGCAAAACCCCATCTACGAATTAGCATCAGCTACAAAGGAGCCAGAACCATTAATGTTCATATCCGACATTCGACATAGCGACTTAGTGCCTTGGAATCTCTCCTCCTGGGCCAAGATTAATGTTCATATTCGACGTTCGACATAGCGACATAGTGCCTTGGAATCTCTCCGCCTGGGCCAAGGCACACGCGCACTTGCAGATCACCCTCTCCAAAGGCGAAGGGCAGCGAGAGACAGGGCCACTCCTGTATCGAGTGGATCTTGTCCTGGTACCTGGGCGGGCGCATCAACTGGGCAGAACGGAAGTCGCAACTGTCGCAATACACCTTTTGCCTGGCTTCCAACAGTCTTCCTCGCATTTTTTGGCTCCCGCATGGCTTGTCTCGAGGACCGCTTCGCAGGTGACAATTGAGCTTCGGACATACTCCCTTCAATTCAACAGTTCGGCGAGTCCGGAAGGAAATGTGTGAGGCAAGTTCGGCTTCTGGCTTTATTGCAGCACACCCTGAACACGGAACTTCTTCCTCGCATGAAAACTTTTGCTTGCCTGCTTGCTTGCTTGCTTGGCGTTTAGGAAGTGGGGCACGGGTCCCCCCCTTCCTGCGCGCTGCATTCATGCTCTCTCCCTTCTCTTCGCTTCTGCTGGGATGAGTGAGCATCGCGCACCCCGCGCCAAGGCGCCCCCTTCCCCGGCGATGGAAGAGGCTTTGAGGTCTTTGAAAGTAGGAGTTGTTCCCCCACGTTTGGTGTGACCAGTAACATGTGCCCGCTAGGGACCCAACCCTCCCGGTACTTTAACCCGCATCCCGGCCTCGTCACCAACAAGCTAGATCCTTAGTCCTTCGCCGGGCGCACCCCCAGTAAAACCAGCAACACAACAACAACGCCAACCGTGCACATCACAAGTATTGGCGGGTTCCCCCATTTAGTAAGGCCTAAGTTGCGAGGCTCCCCCACTTTCACATGATGAAGCAACACTCTCACTCTCACTCGCTCTCTCTTCCTTCCTTCTGCTGGGGACAAGTTTGCGGACAGACTCTGGCCGAGCCCCCCCCCTCCCTACCTCGTTGGTGGAAGGAGGCCTTGGAGTCTGTGGTTGGGGCTGGGCGGAAGATGCCCCCTCGCCCTCTCTCTCGCCCTCTCTCTCGCTCTCTCTCTCTCTCGCTCTCACCCTCTACAGGGAGTGAAGCGGGAAGGCCCCCCCCTCCCGTGCACTCACGCACACGCGCAGTTCGTTGGCTTCCCCAGCGTGTCGCACGCACCCTTCCCTCCTGCGCGCGGCGCTACGCCATCGTCCGTGTCGTGTTTGCTGTGAAGGCCCAGGCAAACTAACAGCCCGATCCCTGCCATTCTCCCCGGCTGGGGCAACTCGAGTGGCTCGGCTCTCTGTGCGAAAGCTGGTGGCTGTAGTCCCCGATTTCTATCGAGTCACTTGACGATGCGGGTTTACAAGTGCAGATGACACCCGTACGTAGCGAACAAGATGACAACACCAAATGACAGTACGACA
The DNA here is from genome assembly GCA_003297005.1 of Symbiodinium sp. clade A Y106. NCBI lineage: Eukaryota > Dinophyceae > Suessiales > Symbiodiniaceae > Symbiodinium > Symbiodinium sp. clade A. The sequence goes on from BGNK01001937.1 coordinate 82,880, forward strand.
GTACACTGGCACCGACTTGGCGTTGGTCCCTGAGGCCTGATTGGATCAGCTTGGCACGGTTACCTTCGGGTTGAGGGACAGCAGTGGGAAAGGCATAACGAGCGCCATAGGGGGTTTGTTGCACTTGGTCCCCGTGCCGATGGCTTCGATGATCCCTGGCTCTTTTCGGGCCTCTGTGCGCGACCAGGCACGTAGTACAGGGATACGAAGTTCTGGAGCTCGGTGTTGAACCCCGGTCGTAGTGCCAGTGCAGGTTCTGTTGGGGCAGGCAAGAAGTTCAGGTGCAGCGACGGCCCAATGAAGCTCCAGTCCCGCACTTGTGGTGGTTGAAGCGTGGTTGTGTTGTCGATGCGGCTTCCTCTGGGGTTGGGCAAGCAAGGTGGGGCAGAAGCAATAAGCTTAAAGCCTAGGGGACCTCACACACACACACACACTCACACACTGAGGTCTCCGCATCTCGTGTTGCTTGTGTTGTTGTGTTGTCGATGCGGTTTCCTCTCATTGGAGCAGGTAAGATTGGGCACATGCTAGGAGCATTTTTTGGGCGGCTATATGCAAAGCTTTCTCATGTCCGAATACTCACTGTGAGTAGGAAAGAAAGCGTTGGACTTTAGGAGCTTCTCTCTCTTTCTTTCTTTTCTTTCTGCCGGGCATAGGGGTCGTCTCGACGACCCTCAGGCGCTAGGCCCGCCCGACCACCCACTGTACTATTGAGTGGCCGGCTTTGGGGTTAGTTAGTCCAGAGTATGGTACAGAAAAACACAGTATGCCCCGAGTTGTTGAGCTGGCACCCCCTCCCTTTACACTAAACGCTGAAACAACCCCCGCCTCGTCCCCGCGCCCCTACGGCCCAGTAGTTCGTAGGTTCTAGGCGGGTGCCAGCATGTGAGGCAATTGAGAAAAGAGAAAAGTGCCGGTAAACTCTAGGTTGGGTTGTTGTGGAGGCCCCCTCTGCAGAAGCAACAAGGTAACACCAAAACGTGCAGTAACGAGTATTTCCAGGGGGCTCCCCACGTTACCTTTGCGGAAAAGCTTACAAGGGTGGACATAGGCACCGAATTAGCGGAAAGAAGCGGATCAGACATCGCCGCAGACATCGCTGCGAGGGGGGTTGTGGCGTAAGGCCAGCAGATGGAAAGAACTTCGTCGAGTTGCGACGGAGTATAGTGCAAAAGTTCTTCTGAGGAGGTCACAAGATTAGAGTTTGTACAGGTTCCCCACAGGAGTGTCATGGCTATAGTATACGATGCAGTTCCCCCGGCAACAGGAAACAAAGGGCTAGTTGGAGAAAGGGGAAGGAGCCGGTCAAGGGCAAACAGCAACCCCCCGCTAAGAAAACAGCAGAAAACACCCCCCCGGCCCCCTTGTGTCAGGCGCGCAAGCGCAACAAGGTGCAAGAACGAATTTTGGCTGCGTTAGCTCGCTCACTTCTTCCCCCGCTTTTAGCGTGGATCTTCTCGAACTGAAACCTTCACTCTCACTGCTTGTAGTCCTAGCGTGGGCTCAGTCTTGTCTGCGTCGCTGTCGGCCGGCTCGCATATATTCCTGTGCTCTTTGTCCCTCTTGCCACTGCCTGTTGGGCCTGAGGTGTACCTGTCGGCGTTGGGGGCTTCTGCTAGGAGTTCTCGGTCTTTGTGCTCCCAAGCGAGCAGCTTCTGCTCTTCCACCAGCTTGTCGGCGTGGGCTTCTGCTGGGTGTTCTGGGCCTTCGTGCGCCAAGGTCAGGGTTTGCCCTGGCGGCCCCATCGTCTTCCCCTTCAGATGCTCTCGTTCCGGAGCTTGGGCTNGGGCTTCTGCTGGGTGTTCTGGGCCTTCGTGCGCCAAGGTCAGGGTTTGCCCTGGCGGCCCCATCGTCTTCCCCTTCAGATGCTCTCGTTCCGGAGCTTGGGCTCCCCCAGTCCACTTCCTCGAGTTCGCTCCGGCCATCGGTCGTCTCCTCTGGCTGCTGTTCTTCCGTGGCTGTCGGCTGTTGTACTGTAGCGGCACTGCTGGCTGGTGGCGTGTCCCTCCGTAGAGCTTCGCTGTCCTGCTGCACCGGCACATGCTCCCCCTCGGCTGCAGAGTTCAACGGCTCCCCTTCTTCTTGAAGGGCTGCTGGTAGTAGTCCGTCTCGGTCCGGCGCGGCGCTGCTGGTTGCTGGCACCTCCCCCACCTTGGGAGGGCCGGGCTCGTCTGTGCACAGGTCGGTGTCGGTGTTCTCCCCCGCGGCATTGAGCTTCTGCTTTGTCGTCGGTCTTCTCTTCGACGGTGTGGTTGCTTCCCCGTCTGGCTTCGGTGGCTGTCGGGTTTTGGCATCTGCTTGCCCCCCTTTTCTCGCACGGATCCTTCTGCGGATAGCTCGGGCTTCACGCAGCATGTCGTGCACCTTGTCGGGAAACCTCATCGTGTACACTCGGTTTTCCGCTGAGACGCGGGGCATATAGCGGTCCACAATTCTCACAAGCCTGTCCGCTTTCCCCCCGACCTNTCGTGTACACTCGGTTTTCCGCTGAGACGCGGGGCATATAGCGGTCCACAATTCTCACAAGCCTGTCCGCTTTCCCCCCGACCTTGCAGCGCGTGAGGAAACGCTGCCGGTACTGCTCGCACTCCTTGCTCTCCGGTTGTCCGAGGATCTCCCCCGTGCTGTAGTCCAAGTAGTCCCCCTTTTGCGTTTGGCGAATGTCAGGGCCTATCCATTTGTCTAGGGGCTCTGGTCGGTATAGCATATGCAGTCCTTTCCTTGTCGCGAAATGCGTCATCTCATCGAGCTGGCTTTCTCCTGTTGACCCCCGGCCGGCTGGGGCTCTTCCTCTTGCCGAAGTGCAGGGACTTGAGGTCTCGCCGGCCTGTTCCCCCGAGAGCTGGAGCCATGCAAACGGCATTGTGGGTCGGCACGCTCATGGTGCTTGCGGAAGCCTGCGGTGCATACCCCGTCTCGGTCGTCGGCGGCGTGTCCCCCATTATCTCGGCCATCGGCGTTCTTCACTATCTCCCCGTCCTTGCCACAGGCTCAAACACTGAGTCGAGGAACTCCCCCACCCAGCGAGGAGGCACGTTGTGGTCGCTGTGGCAGTGGAGGCAGCAAGGCCGACAACGAAAACCTGCGCCCCCTTCTGGTCGGAAGTCTCGTAGGAGAAGCTCTTGCAGTTGCTAAGTCGCACACAAGGAGGTAGAGCTTCAAACTTGCCCTCCGCGAGTATGGCCCGGCACGTCTAAGCCTGTCAGGGACCTGAAGCAAAGCGGCAACGGGTATGCTTGCTCAAGCACCGCTGGGAAAGGTGTGAAGCTCCCCCAAGGTGGACAGCCTTGGGTCAACCTCACACCTCCCCCCCGATGCAAGGAGGCGGCACAGGCCTCCAAGCAAAGGTGCAGTACTTGAGCCAAAAGAGCTCCTCTCTCTCTCTCTCTCTCTTTCTTCTCGCAGGCTTGATGGGCGAGTAAGGCCCCCCGGGCTATCTCTCTCCCTCTCTCTCGCGCTCGCGGTCTTGAGAAAAATCGACCAAAGCAAGATTAACAACCTTCCGAGATTCTTTCGCTACTTGACGGGTGGGCAAAGGATGATCAAGGGCGGAGACGGCAACACTAGTCCGGGTTCTGTGGACATTGTCAGACAAGGCAATTCCTGTAACTCAGGCCCGAATTTCTGCAAAAAACCCTTGCCAAGCGTGGCTTCGCATCCGGCTGGGCCACTCCACCTCCGCAAAGGGAAGGCCTTCCTCTCCGACCAGGCCTTGAGCTGCAAGGATTCTGGGCTTTGGCTTACTGTCAACGCATGTTCCCAAGTTCCAATCTTCCCGGACCTGCTTTTCCCCGCCAAGATGCGAGGGCGGCACAAGGTCAGCGTGCATGGAAAAACGGTTTCCTCTTCTGCCTTGGGTTTGGTTTGCGCCATCTTCAACAGCACTTGCAGGCTCTCGGCACTTGCTCTGAAGACAGCATGACGGAAGCTCTTTTCGACTAGTGCTGTGCTTATTGAATCTTCGACGAACGAGGCCGGGCTGTGCTGGATGCACTGCTTCCTGGAGATTACGCTCGATTAAAGGGAAAAGGCAAACGCCGGAAATTTTGGGGAATGCTGTGCACCCTGGTTTCACTCGCACCACTGACACTCACAGTTTCACAAGGACCTGACAACTGATCGCAACCGGAGGCACGAGATGGCTGGTGAACTCAGCCGGGCACACATCCGCAGACATCAGCGATTTACCGCACAGAATGTCAGCATGCGATCCAAAGCTTACGGGAATGTCTCAACGGTTGGGAGAGGTTGCAAGAGGGCCCACCTACGTGTATCACGCAAAGAACTGGCATAAGAACCCATCAGTCTTGGGGGATTGGCTGTTGGGAGGATCGACTTGTCCACACTTCACGACTTGCACTCGTTTACAACGCTGGCCAGACGGGCTGTTGAGCCACAGCAACTGCAGGTGTTGCCCTGATCCCCGGTTCAAGCACTCCAAACCTTCCAATTCCGGGCAACGGTGTGCGATTAGCCGACACATTCATCAATATCTCCGAATTGCTTCTGGATACTTCTGTCTTCTGCACCGGAGCAACCCCGGGCCCCTTTGCAGCACGTTTGGGAGGTCCGGCCCCAGGCTTGGAGGCCTCTCCAAGCGCTCGACCCGCTGATCCAGCTTCATCAGCTTGGCCTCGCCAGAAACGCTGAGGGGCCAAGAAGGAAATTCCCGAGCCGAAGCACGATTTCTCACTGGAGAAAAGCGTTTCATATCACGAGTGTCCTGGCCTCGGCTTTGGTCGCGAAAGCTTCCAAGAAGCTGCCCGTCTCTGTCACGAAACGGTTCACCTCCGCTGAAGCCATTTCGAACACCTCGCACGCATTGTCAGGCCTCTCTTTGACCGGGATTCCGGCCATTCCAGCAAGCACCTTTGGGTCGATTCGCTGGACCGTAACCTTTCAGCTGGAGGTAGTGAATCTCAAAGACAGTGTCGAGAACGATTCTTGATGGGCAACATGCAACATATATGCGACTCTGTTTGGGGTGCTACAGTAGCGGGCATCTTTCCTATCAATTATGTCAAAGCCGACCAGGCCGCCTTTCGGGTTGCGTTTCGAGTCCAAGGCACATTGCCGCCCGCACTGTCCGGCGGAGCCATGTGGCGTTCGCTGGCAAAAGCCCGTTTCCGGATGTCTGAATGACAATTTATGAAGTCTTCGGAGGTTACACTGTGCATTGCCAACGAGCCCTTCCTACGGGCATGCCTATCGGTCGCCTACGGTGGGGCCGAAGCCCAGGCTAGAAGGCTTGGGATGCGCAGCTTAAGTAAGGTTTTAAGGTTTACAAGCATCCTGCTGCAAAGCCGGAGTCTACATCATTGTAACCGTATCAGTACAAAGACAAGCGCTTTGGGTTGCATTGGACCTTGCAGTAAGCAGGGTGCACTCCACAGATCATGACGTGACATGTCTGAGCGAAAAACCAGCGAATTTCTCCGATCCAGCTCGACCTGGAAATCTAAGAATTCAATGCTGCAGGACCCCTCCCCAGCCCACACATTTATCTTGGGAGATACTGAAGTAGGGGCTGGCTTGGTTCTTTGTCCAGGGCACTGAACAAGCGTCTGAGCGTCATCGAAGCAGACTTACATTGGGACCCCCTTGCGGACGGATGCATTTTGCTTTCAGGGCGATAGCAGCATGGTCTCCAAAGGCATCCAGATGTAACTGAGGCTGGCATCTACCGTTTACACTTCGACGTTCAATTGTGACACTTACAGTTCGAGGAACTTCGATTGAAACCAGTGATCATGGCACTTCGTGCATATCGAACTGGTGCACGAAGGAGCTGCTGCAATCCTCGGAGCACATATGCCAAAGCACCGACGAGCAAAACCATGACCGGCATTCGGCTCAATGCCCTCGCCCAATCTGGATATACAATGTCATACCAAAAGCAAGCGTAAAAGACGCTTCCAAAGCAGAGACTGACGAAGAGATCCTCTCCAGAGCGCAGTCGTCAGCTTGCGAACTCGATGTTCTCGGAGCCGTCGTTGCAAAAAGCAGAGGTGCGACACATAGCCGTAAAATCGGTTGCAGAGGGAGGAACTCCGAAGTTTCGGAGCAGCTTCCCGCAACGCGACCCAGGGCGAGGAAATGCGGATTGTAAAAACAATGCGTTCCCGTGCCCGAGCCTCACCCGGCACGCAGGCCCCCCAAAACATCGAAGAAGGAGTCGTGCGCATAGTGGTTCGACAGCCCGTACCTGCCCAGTGGATCCTCAACCGAACCGGGCCTAACCAGACCAAGCTCATGCTGGAGCAAATCACCTTTTTCACAGCCAAATTGAAGGTGCAGTGCAGATCAGTGCAGGCTGAGGGTTGCATTTTGGGAGTACTGACCAGCGGCCTGCTTTAATAGAGCGAGAAGCCCAGGATGTCCAGCTCAGACTCCTCTTCTTTTTTCTTTTTTTTCTTTTTCTTCTTGGTGTCCCGGCATCCGTGATTTCTCCAGATTCGCAGACACTCCACCCCAGCTATCTCCCGTACCAAAACTGCCTGGGTAGAAGCAACATCGCCAAACTTCCCTGTACCTCCCTAAACCCGCATGAATCTGAAGCACAGTTTTCTCAGAAAGCCTCGCCAGGAAATTGAATGAACCTGCCACTCAGCCCCTACTTGTCCTTCTCCTTCGACTCCTTCCCATCCTTGTCTTTTGCCTTCGTCGGGAGCCGGAAGCCACGCTGCGGCTGCAGCTCCAACTGCTCTGACAGGCCCAGCCTTGGATTCAAAGTGACAGGACAAAACCGAAGCACCTTGGCGGAGTTTGGTCTCGCCCTTCCTGCTGCCAGGCCGCGGATCGGTGGCTGTCGAGGCCACAGCTTTGGTGGCATCGGGCGCAGTACCGAAGAAGCCGAGAGGCTCAACTTTCACCTGACATTGGGTTAGTTGGCCAATTACCGGACATAAATCACACTGAATCCAACTACTTCCGGAAGTGTGGAGGAGAACATGTCATTCCCGAGCCGCGAAAAGCTATGATGGCTGTGAGCATACACAGTCGACATCGCACCATTTCGGTGAAAGTCTACTCGGCAAACATTTCGCATTGAGCTTCCTGCCCTGCTTGTAGCTGTGGCTCCTATGCTTCCTCATGTCGCCATCTTTTTCTAGACGCTGTTCGCAGACCTGGGCCCTTGCACATGCTTCAACCCTGAATCCCAAAGTTGTTCAGGAAAAAACTCGCCTTGTCAGTGCTCTTGCCTCTGTCTTGCTCCAGGTCCTTGCTCTTGTCCCGGGATTTGTCAGTCTCTCTTGCCTTGAGCTTCTTTTCCTTGGATTCCTTCGCGGGAAGCCGGAAGCCACGCTGCGGTTGGAGCTCCAAGTTCTCGGAAAGCCCCAACCTCGCACGAGTTCATTGTCCGTTGATGCAAAGTCTCTTGAAGTCCTGTTCTGAACCTCACTGGCCTGGAGCTTCTTGGTGCTACGAGCTGCGGGCCGGCTTGTGAGAGGCACAGGTCTTGAAAGGTCACCAGTCACCAGCCTATGCGCCAAATGGACTCTCTTGATCAAGCAGCGGGTCCGAAGATATCGAGACCACTGCTTTGGTGGGCGCTGGCACAGCGCCCAAGAAACCCAGACTGGGTTCGGCATTCACCTTGCTGAAATGCTCTGCGATGTGGAAACAACTTCCGATACTTGAGATCGAGCAACTCGCGCTGAAACATTGCCTGGAACCATCGGTGTCGGACCCAAATAAAAACCTCTGCGTTTCAGAGCCGTGTGTCCCCGCCGCCGGTGGCAGCCTCCGGCTTTGGTCTGGATGTGTCCGTCTCCGGCCGGAGCATCAACTGTTCTGAGAGTCCGAGCCTTGGGAAGAACAATAGCAGCTGCCGCTCTCTGGTGCTCTCTGCAAAGCACTAAGCAGGGTTAGCGTGCAAGACTGCGTTCTCAACTCTGCTGAGCCGTGCAGAAGCATGGGTGCCGCATGCGACTTTTCGGCGAGTCACGGATCGGCCACGCCGGAGACTGCAGCGTTGGCAGCCTCCGGTGCCGCACCGAAGAAGCCGACAGTTGGCTCTGTCGTCGCCTGGCAAACAAAGTTGATGAAGGATTTCAGAGCATCTTGTGCNGGTGCCGCACCGAAGAAGCCGACAGTTGGCTCTGTCGTCGCCTGGCAAACAAAGTTGATGAAGGATTTCAGAGCATCTTGTGCCGAGCTGCTGCAGGCATCACGGCGGTAGCTCCAAACAGGGCCTTGTCATTCTTCGTACCCGCACTCTTTGGGGAAATGCTTCTTTTCCCCAGGGATATTTCCAAAACCTTGTGCCATGAACGACGGTCTTGCAAGGACGACCCCAAGCAGACGACATCCAATGCAGGAAACCTGCTTTCCATCTAGTGCTTCAATCTCAACTTGAAACTATGCCTGGAACCATCGGTGTCGGACCCAAATAAAAACCTCTGCGTTTCAGAGCCGTGTGTCCCCGCCGCCGGTGACAACCTCCGGCTTTGGTCTGGATGTGTCCGTCTCCGGCCGGAGCATCAGCTGTTCTGAGAGTCCGAGCCTTGGGAAGAACAATAGCAGCTGCCGCTCTCTGGTGCTCTCTGCAAGGCACTAAGCAGGGTTAGCGTGCAAGACTGCGTTCTCAACTCTGCTGAGCCGTGCAGAAGCTTGGCTGCCGCATGCGACGTTTCGGCGAGTCACGGCTCGGCCACGCCGGAGACTGCAGCGTTGGCAGCCTCCGGTGCCGCACCGAAGAAGCCGACAGTTGGCTCTGTCGTCGCCTGGCAAACAAAGTTGATGAAGGATTTCAGAGCATCTTGTGCNGGTGCCGCACCGAAGAAGCCGACAGTTGGCTCTGTCGTCGCCTGGCAAACAAAGTTGATGAAGGATTTCAGAGCATCTTGTGCCGAGCTGCTGCAGGCATCACGGCGGTAGCTCCAAACTGGGCCTTGTCATTCTTCGTACGCGCACTCTTTGGGGAAATGCTTCTTTTCCCCAGAGATAATTCCGACGACCCCAAGCAGACGACATCCAATGCAGGAAACCTGCTTTCCATCTATATTCCCTCATGATGTAGCTTGACATACGTCAGGCAGCTCGTGCTTCAATCTCAACTTGAAACTATGCCTGGAACCATCGGTGTCGGACCAAAATAACAACCTCTGCGTTTCAGAGCCGTGTGTCCCCGCCGCCGGTGGCAGCCTCCGGCTTTGGTCTGGATGTGTCCGTCTCCGGCCGGAGCATCAACTGTTCGGAGATTCCGAGCCTTGCGAAGAACGATAGCTCTCTGCAAAGATAGCGTGCAAGACTGCGTTCTCAACTCTGCTGAGCCGTGCAGAAGCTTGGCTGCCGCGTGCGGCTTTTCGGCGAGTCACGGATCGGCCACGCCGGAGACTGCAGCGTTGGCAGCCTCCGGTACCGCACCGAAGAAGCCGACAGTTGGCTCTGTCGTCGCCTGGCAAACAAAGTTGAAGAAGAATACGGCGGTAGCTCCAAGCAGGGCCTTGTCATTCTTCGTACGCGCACTCTTCGGGGAGATGTCTGGCTGGAGCGAGAAGCCCTGCCTTTGATGCTTTCAGCGAAATTCGGACGGAGGTATGCCGGAACCAGCACCAACTGTGCCGCCAAAGGCATTGCAAGTGAATTCCACGCCCTCAACCACGACCAAACCCCCCTGCGAAATCAAGAAACTAAGCTGGCTACATCAAAACCCTCGAAAGTGGATCGGAAGCAGGAAAGACAGAGTCGGGAAATGGCGGCAGCGTGCTGGGAAAGGAGGGAACCGACCCCGATGAGAGAGTTGAGTTGCGCAGGGAAGAAATCTACATGGGAAATCGGCGGAACACCTCCACGACATGTCCTGCAGGGTGGAGATAACGTTTGTTTTGCCCTTCTTAACGGAGTCCGCCGAAAACTCTCCAACTCTAAAGAATGGTTTCTGGTTTGTGCAAGTGCGGGCATGCACGTGTGTATGTAGATGTATATGCAAATGCATATGTATATTTACATGTAAATGTACATGTATATGCATGTGCGTGTGCATGTGTATGTGTATGTATATGTACATGTATATGTACATGTATATGTACATGTATATGTACATGTATATGTACATGTATATGTACATGTATATGTACATGTATATGTACATGTATATGTATATGTAGATGTATATGTACATGTATATGTACATGTATATGTACATGTATATATACATGTATATGTACATGTATATGTACATGTATATTTACATGCATATTTACATGTATATGTACATGTATATGTACATGTATATGTACATGTATATGTACATGTATATGTACATGTATATACATATATACATGTGTATGTATATATATATATATGTTTATGTATATATGCATAAATTTGTATATGTGTATGTGTGTATATATATATGGGTAGGTAATCATTCCCCCCCTGCATTTTTGTAACTCATCTGTTCTCGATTCTGCTATGTGGACCTTTCGAAACTCGTGTCTGTTTCGAAACATATCCGTGGGAGGCCCCGACCCAACCCATTGACCCATTAACCCAATGATTTGCCCAAGTGGGGATCGTCTGCACAAAACCCACAAACCCGTTAACCCAATGATTTGCCCAAGTGGGGATCGTCTGCACAAAACCCACAAACCCATTAAACCAATGATTTGCCCAAGTGGGGATCGACTGCACCAACCCCTTGACCCATTAACCCACTAACCCCATGATTTGCCCTAGTGGGAATGGACCCAACTCCCAAGTTCATTTGGCCAGAATGATTGGGTTAAAGGTTAATGGGCTAATGGGTTAATGGGTTAATGCCTCATTTGGCCAGAATGATTGGGCTAATGGGTTAATGGGTTCAAAGAGAACTTCAAGATAGATGCCCTAATAAAGCGAAGGAGTCCTCGCGACTTGCCTTCGGAGCACCATGAACACGTTTTCAAAAGACGCCATGATTGGGGCAAATGCCCACGCACGTGCTGCAGTTTATCTTGCATAGCGGACAAAGTGTCAGCTGCGAAGGATTGGGTTCACCTTCCTGCCACAAACGCTCTACAAAACTGCTGAGGAGCTCATCTTGAGATACTGAAGAAACTGCGCAAAGCCCTGTCGTATCGCACTCGTGTTGCGTTCTGCACCGTCAAACCCGCAAGCGGGCCAAGTCTGGCCCTGGCTGCTGCCCTAGCCTGTTTTCTGGTATGTGATCTTATCTTTTTCGGTGCCATTCAAAACCTTTTTGGGTGCTTCACCCTGCTAGGCCATCCGCCACCGACAGGGCCGTGGTCTCGGCCGGCCTCGTCGGGGCGCCAGACTTGGCCGCCACCGGCACCGCAAGTGGCGGTTTGGCAGCCGTCTTAGCGGTGCTTCCTGCCTCTCCGAAAGGAGCGGCGAAACAGCCGTCAGGGGGAAAGTCCGACGGAGAGCTCCAAACCTTGTCGGCGCTCTGCTTGCCGCCGAGGGGAAGAACGAGCTCGGCTGGGATCTCTCTCTCTGGGCGTCGGCGGCATCGCCGGCGCGCCGCGACCGAGAAACGAGTCCGCGGGCACTCAGCACGTCAAGCTCAGCTGAGGAAACCACGACGCCATGGGCGAGGACGATACGCGCGATGGTGACAGGTATCCGCGACGGGCTCCGTCGGAACAACTCGCGGAGTTCGGCTTGCAGGGGCTCAGCCGCAGCAGGCACCGAGCCAGCCGTCGACGCCGGACCCGACGGCCCCGCCCGACGCTCAGACGGGACGGCGACCACAGATGGCGCGCCAGCTTTGGCCAGTGGCCAACGCGTCGCTCGCGGCGGAAGCCGCCGCCCGCGCAGGGACGGTGGTGTCACCGAACCGACCCCGGCCTGCCTCGGCCTCAGTGAAGGAATCCTCGAGAGGGTGAACCTGCTCATCCCTCCTCATCCTCCTCCTCCTCTTCCTCTTCTTCCTCTTCTCCGACGAGAAACGCCATAAGGCCGCTTCCTTGTGGGTACAGAGGTCCTACCTTCACAGTCGCCCCCATCCCTGCAGCCCAAAACAGTAGCATCACTGCTTTTTCAGAAAGGCCGCCACACCACGAAGCCGCACTCCGAGGAGGCGCTTCGGACGTGAAAAGGCAGGCAGGAAGTTCACGGAGTCTCTCAGGCTGCAAGGAGCTAGATGCGCAGCCACCGGTCATCTGCAAGGTCCAGGTATATTGTCCCATGTTGCACACTCGTACGCTTACTTTGTGCTTAGACTTCCCCTGTAATCTAGATGACATACAAGAGGAGATTCGCAGGGATCTTGTCAGTACATACTTCGACTTTCCGTTCACCGTTAGGCCAACGAGGCCGCAGCTCAGTGAAGCATATGGGACTTTCGTCGTAGGTGGCCTATGGTTGGAGCCTGCCCGCACTGTTGTCGTAATTGTTGACCTGTCCAGGTGTGGAGGTCCGTCTTTTGCACGCCACATACCTGATGTGGTAACCTACCAGGACGTTGCAGACATAGCGGTGGGGTCCTGCGATGGGAGGCATTTATGTTTGGTGCCTTTGAGGCCTTCAGGCCCTTTCAGGTTGCCAGTGCCATACATGGAGGGGTTGTCCAGTTCTGCCCCGTCGGCACTGCACCCCGCGGGGTTTCTCCCATCCAGCATCGACTTCAGGACCCAACGGGCTGGCCAACATTTCCAGTTCTGCCTTCTTGTCCGGCCCATCGCGTCTTGGTAGTCGGGTCTAACGGCTGGCTTGAGCCTGTCGCGCCACGGCCCGGAGCTGATATAGGCCCTACAGATGTAGCTCACCTTTTCGGGGAAGAGCAGAGCAGCCTCGTCATAGTCGGGAGTCTGCTTCAAGATGTCATGCACCATGGGGAGCCATGCCGGAATGTTGTTTCTGCAGCCCCTGCCTTGCCTGTGGGTACGAATGATCCCGTGCTCTTCAGTGTCTTCATTGACGCACGTCAGGCAGGGAAACCTATCAGCGCAGTACGCACGGCTCTCCACGGGGGCGCCACGGTGACGCAGAGCCCGCGGCTCCGCTTGCTCTGGTGATCCTGTGCCCGCGGCACAGCCCAAAGTACAAAGACAGATGGCGGGGATGTAGCTGGGCCCACCGGCGCACCCATCGGAACTCCCGCCTGCTCGCCGACAAGCAATCCAGCGGCTGGGGCACCAAAACATGACGATAGGGGCATGCGCAACCGAAGAACAAGCATAAGCAACACAGCGCTTGGGAAGACGACAGCGAATCACTGGACAGTGACCGATGTGACCGCAACAACGATCGACGCGACGACAGGCCTGATGGCGATTCGAGAAATACAAATAGACTAGCTTCCGCGATGGGCCTGTTGCGCCGCAAACCCGAAACAAAGAGACAAAAAAAAACCGGTCTGCTGATCCAATACCGACCGACAAAACAAGACACACAAGCACACACACGCAATCAGGATGAGACAGGGAACCGCCTAGTCACATCAAGCCAACCACTGCACTTGAATTGGGCACAAACGCGCAACACGTGATGGAATCCGACAAGGACCGAACATGTTAATTGGCACGGGTCTGGGCTGAACTCTGTGCCAGTCCGAGTCGCTGATTGGTGACGGAGACGCAGACCAAAGCTTCGTCTGCGTGGTTTTCCTCCGTTGCCAGTAGCTTCGGCTCCAGCAGGGCTGGAGCTGGCTCCAGGAACTCCGCGGCCATCTTCCTTGCCCGCTTACGGGCCTGGCGCCCCCGTTCTGCCGCCTGAATTCGGACGGCCGCGGCCACCAGAGCTGGGTCTGTGCCCGAGGCCGACCTCTGCTCTACACTCTACAGTACGCAGCATAAAAACACGTTCACAAAGAAAATGTGCCCCCCCCCCCCCNCCCTGCCGTCCAGCGCCAATTCCCGCCAGGCCACGGTCCATCAAGCGACATGGCCCTCAAGGCCATGCTCAGCGGTGGCTGCTGAGGTGTCGGCGGCGACAAGCTGCCCGAGATTGGGTACTTCTGAACCTTGCTCGTTGAGACTTTTGGCTCTGGGTGTGCAAGTTTGCAAGCACCTCCCGAAATATACACAATATGACGGCTACACCAGCCACTTCTAACGCGGAAGTCCAACGCTTCTGTTTTGCCACGGTGCTCTAATCCCAGCTGGCCGCTCTTTCTGCTTGGGCTTTTCCGGCGGTTGCAGCGCCTCGCTCTGTCCGAAGAAGTCGTGAGTGCCGGTATCTGCACCGTCGTCCAAGCCAGTGTCTGCGCCCACGGTCACGCGCGAGGCCACATGGTCCGAGGTTCTGAGCTGTTCCGTGCTCTACTATGTCTGGGACACAGCAGCACTAGCACGACATCGGTTGTCTGCAGATGGCTCAAGACAACCACCCCCGCCACCACCACCACCGNGCCACCGCCACCGCCACCACCACCGCCACCACCACCACCACTAAAAACATACAACAGCACCAAAAACATACAACAGCAAGCATGAAAACATGCTTGCACAGAGATTATTATCTGTTACTATCTTTCACCCAAGTTCTTCTGGATCTGCACCGCTGGCTCTGCAGCTTTGCTCGTTGCACTCGGTACCGCCGCCGGACTTTCAACTTCGCGTTCACTGCTCCCTGCTTCACCCTCGGAAGGCTCTTGCGGATCGCTGTCAGACTCGAAGATCTGGCATTTCGACACACACATTTGGGGCGCAAATAACACTGCTGCTAACCCTGCCAACCGTTGTCACCCGAAGCAAAAGACTCTCAGCCTCGTGACGACGCATGTTCGGATGTCTTTTTCGCTGATTCTGCCAACTTCCACAACACTCAAAACTCAGCACCTCCATTCCGGCCGCTGACGCTGCGAACTGTGCGGCAAGACCGCGACGTGCTTGCCGGCCACGTTGCATGGCCTCCCAACGATGGCATCATTGGCAGCTCGGATCTGGGAGCAGTTTTGGATCCTTTGGAATCTGGGCAGCGGCCTGGATCTTCGTTGCTGCGGCCTCGCAGGGATGTCTCAACCACCCGTGCATCAACACACACCAGGACATCCCCTGCAAACGTAGTCGGGCAAAGGACCTCACGCTCACGTGCTGTGTCCAGCTGCCGCCACAGCTTCATCCAGCGGTACCTCGCACAGCACTGGGGTGGCGCTTGGCAAAGCAAACCTGAAGGAAAGGTTGATCTGAGTTGGCAAATACTAGCAGCAGCACGGGATTTTGAAGATGTTTGAAGACTTGAAGATATCTGAAGATCAACTTCTGAGAAAGCTTTTGACTGAGCGGCCTTGCTTGGATCCTGCGCGCAGCGGCCTCCAGCTTGGTGACTCGCGGCTGCACTCGCGTGCCAATACCCAGGAGTTCGCCTCGAAACGAAAGGCGAGGCGAAGGCCAAGCCTCCGATGGCACTGAAAAGCCGAGATGACACGATTGACGATTGCTCCGTCACCTCCCGACTCCCCCCGCGAGTTCCTACGTGCACGACATTTCTCATAGTGATGATGTCCGTTTGCATGCCACTTTCGGTTGCACGAGTGGCAACTAAAGTCTCGGTCTCAAAGCAGTCGACAGTCATATTGCATCATACAAGGACGACCTGATTCTTTCCTGCACCAGCTGCAGTTGTGATCAGCCTCAGCCTCGACTGACTTGCTTCTTATGGTCCTCACAGTGCACCCCTTCCCTTAGCACTTGTGATTTATTTTCTCACCAATTCAGCTCCAATCGTTTAGCACGTAGAAGGTAAGGGGAGGCTGTACCTCACCTGTTAGGATCAGCAAAATGGAAGCTTGGAGATCTGCCATGCCCACAAACCGAACCATTTAAACAATTTGCACCATGGATCCAACTTCTGCGGCTGTGTCGACTGCATCCTTTGGAAGAGCCGGGAATGGCCTTATCAAGTTTCGAGAATGATGTGCTCTAGCTGCTTGCAAGTCCGGAGGCGCAAACACCACACACACACACACACACACGCGCGCGCACACTGACGTACACTTTTTGAAGAATAAAGAAAGCCTAGCATCCATGTTTCTCTTGGACGCCAGTGCGCCAATTGGGCCTGGCAGCTGAAGATGCTTGAAAACTCGATCTGACCTCGTGTGCCTCTGAGCCCACCTCTCCCATCCAACTCCGTCAAAAACAAAGAATGGCGACAAGAGGATGATTCTTCTCTGACAAAGAAGCACTGAAATCAACAGATTTTTAAAGCCTCGCTGCTACTCCTTCGGGGTAACTCGGGCAGGTCTCAATTCAAGACACGCCCCGAAAATCTCGGTCGGCGTTGTCCCTCGAGACAGTGCGAGCTCGCATCTGCTTGGGACACCATGCTGCAGGACGTCTGGCGTTGTCCACTGCGGCGTCACCACCCTGCATGTCTTCACCCGTCGCCTCCCTGTAGCTGATGAAAAGGAAGCCACACCATGGCTAGTCCTCCTTTTGCATCTGTTCCAAACGTTGCTTCTGTATTTCTCGTGCTTGAGCAAGCATGCCCCACCGAACGAAAACAAGGATGCAAATGCAGCAAATGCTCTTCCCATCCAGTGCACCTTCCACGCCCGACACCAGCTCCCATATTTCTTTAACAACCAAAGCAAGGGCTGTCAGCCCACTAACCATGGCAGGATCTGGACGGTGGAATTGCAGCATCGCGCAGGATAGGCGTCTGGAAACTATCTGTGGCTACTGCTGGCTCCCCCTTTCACCTTTGGAGCCAAACTTGGCTTGCGCACAATGTCTATAACGCAGCCAAAAAAAGTGGGAGACCGTATGTTTTTTGGTGAACCGTCTCTCTATCTCTTCCTGCCCGGCCTGAAGCGCCTCGCGGAAAGCAAACCGCCGACGCTCATCTTGCAGTGCCTCCCTGGAGGCATGTATGTGGCATGATAACTGATTGCATGCGCAATGCCATGCCGCAACATTTCCGATAAATCTTTCGAAATTGGCTGGAACACCGAGTCGAGTCAACTCCCCGGCCTGAAATGCACGCGTGCTTCCCCCAATGAGGATGCCACTGATCGACGCACTGCCTCCTGTAAATCCACTGCTGTTGCGCATGCTCGCCTCAGTATGCGTCAACGTGTCTGTGAATTTCCTCGAACAACAGACTGTGATATATAATTTCTAAAGGAACAGGTTCTATGAAACAACGTGGGCACCACATAAATCAAGCAGCACGACCAACCGCCGGGGTCCCCGGAGATTTGACAAATCTTCACGCATCACCGTTGTTGAAAAGTCGTCCCAGGAACGACCATCAACGGCTAGGACCTGCGAGGCCGCACAAAAACAACACCTGTACAATCAACACAGCATATGCTCCACATCTCCTCGTCGCCAGCTTCCAGACCATTTTCGGCGGCCCATGTGCCTGCGACACAAGCGTTCGACAGAAACTCATCCGATTGTGGTTTTCCAATAGCTCCGAGATCCCAAACTGCGACAGCCACCCTGCCTGTAGTCACCCGTGTGATTTTTCCGGAATGGTTCACAACGAAGCCCAACTGCACGGGACCATGGCAACGCAGCTCGCAAGCTGCTGGTGTGTCCTTGGCCAAAGAATTCGAAGGAATTTCTGAACGACCCCACAACGACCACAACATAACGAAATAGGAATACCTAGCGAACGTTACAGCCGCACTGCACCTTTGACGACTTCGACAAAACTTTCTGCAAAGCGAAACTGGAAGCCCAACCTTATCGGCCAATCCCAAACCCCAGTAGACAACTCCTGGGGCCGAGAGCGTTCTTTAACACAAAAATGCACGCACACCAGACAACTCCTTGCTGACTTGGATATGAACATCGCATTACACAGCTTGGAAATAACTGAAACGATAGGGTTGCGAATATCAATTACGGAAATTGGGAGCGCTCGAATCACAAACATGTTGCCAACATTCGACGAGAGCCTTCACAAACCCCGTCGTGGTGCTAGCAGTGATAGGTTGCCATGGCTGGTGATGTTTCGCATTGAATCCATCTCTGAAGCAAATCTGTCCAACTCCAATTGTGCCGCGATTCTTGCAACACCGAACGCGGTCTCTTCATGATTCGAGCCTGCTTCTTCACTTCCATTGCAAAGCTCACCCCCGAACGTGCCTCACACATGGCAAACACATCCCTCATGTTTTGCGACGCACTTCTTTCCCAGAAGTCAAAGCGGTCCCGGCGCACGAAGTTGCAGAATACTGCGGGGGCCAACATGGCGAGTGCAACGCAAAGGCTTCAGCGAGCCGAGCCGGTAGGCGACTGGGTACGGGGGCCGAAAGCCAGCGCATTAGCAAAGAACTCGTGCAAAGCAGGCGGTTTGCCAGCAGCACCGGGTTCGAAGTCGGCAGGGAGGTCGAAGAGGGATGCTGCAACTGCACGCTAGGCAGCCACGTACCGCTCCATCTCTGCACCCAGCAGCTCTCGCAGCCTGGCGAAGGAGCGTACTCAAGGCCGAAGTGTGTGCGGAAAGGCGAATGAAAAATACAGCTTCTTGGCTCCAACACCCCCTGGCTCCATGCCGAACACGACGAGTCGGCAACGGCGAGCGCGGAGGATCGTCTTTTCCTTCGCTTTGCGCGGGTGAGCAAGATGCCTGGATGCGGCAGGCCCCATGCGACAAAAGCAGGCCCCCTTCGAGCTTGGTTGGTGCTGCCAGCCAAACGTTCCACAGGCCGTCGGGACATGCTGCAGTGCAGGGGTGCTGGGCACACACACACGATCACAACACAACCAAGAGCCACGACCATTCAATACCATCCACGTGCAGGCGAACGGCTGGCAAGCAACGGGCTGTCAGTTGCACTCAAGTTACATCGCTGGCGCGGAGGTGGCACCGAGGAGGCTTGACACGCCCGAAAAATGGTCAAATTCAATATTGACTGAGATAAGATATACGAACAATCCTAAATGACAATACTGGTTCTGAATAACCTTGTACAACAAAAACTTGTTGATATCGCCATTCATTGCGATAACCTCACATTAGCACCAAAGCACTAAGACCATTTCTTCAGCAAATTTTGTTCTGAATAGCTTTTTGTTGCGCTTCCAAACCCGGGCAGGATTTTCAGCACCACGGCCAGATCAGCAGCTGGAATTATTCATAAATGTTTTCCATCGCTTCGCCGCTTTCATCAGGACCAGGATGTCAAACCAAAATCGACGTCACCTCCGAGAGCTTACAAACACGACTCTGGAAGGTTGCGCTGGTCTACATGTTGAGCAAAGGCAAATTGTGAGTGACGTCTTTTGGTAATACATAACGCCAACGGGTTTTTGTATCAAGATTTCCTGCTAAAAATGTTTGCAACCAGGCCGACTTTCCAGCAACAACACAACTTGCAAACCAAAGCCAAATTCCCGCACCACTCCGCTGTGCCATGCAGAACCAGGTCATTGCCTCTGCAGGGTTCGCTGTGTGGGTGTCGTAGGTCTGGAAGTCTTTGAATGGGGCAGCCTCATCCTCCTTAAAATAGGAGGGATGCCACTGTAAAAGGCGACTTTGGCAGTGAAGGGCTTCCGGAGAACTTTGCCTGCAGTCCACATCCACTCATCTTCAGNCTGTAAAAGGCGACTTTGGCAGTGAAGGGCTTCCGGAGAACTTTGCCTGCAGTCCACATCCACTCATCTTCAGTTGTCGGCGCCCCAGTGGAGAAACAGCTCAGGGGAGCCAGCAAAGAAACTGTGTCCTCGCCTTGATCCTCCTCGCCAGGATGCATGGGCTCTGCCCACGCTTCCACAACCTCGCAGAGAGCGCACAACGTCCTCGTGCGTGCTAAGAGCGCGCTGGCCTCGGACAATAATTAGGCAAAGAAAACGTGTATGCCAGCGCTGACTTGAAGAGCCACCTGTGAGTATTAAAGAGTTGGAAACAGGTAGCCGGAGCAAACCAATCCCCAGTAATCAGAAACACATAGGAATGCATGGTGACAGGTATGGCGGCTGTTACAGGCTTCGCGTGCTGCGCTGCAACCTAGGAGCTTTTCATGCAGCGCTTGAAGCATGCGTTGAGCTTGTGTGGCCGGACGTGCTCGCAACGCCCGGGAGCTCACTCCAGTCCACCAGGGCACAAGCCAAGTGGGGTCGAGATCTGCCCGACCTGGCCTTACTTCGGCCTTCTGCAAGTACTCCCGCTGGTAGTAGGACAACCATCTGACCTCCTTCCAAACAAAACGGATCCGGGCCATGACAGCCTGTAGTATGATGCTGAGGAACATTTTCGTTGGAAGAAACGTCAGCTCCACCAAGATCCGCAGGAATGCCCAGATCGGGCATGAGCTCAAAGAAGGTGCGTCCTGTGCGGCTTTGGCTTTTGCTTTGGCCGAGGCACGCCTTGGACGAGCCTTTGCACTGCTCCGTGGCCGCTTTTTCTTTTTGTCATAGGGCACCCCCTCCTCACGGAAACGTCTGGCTGCCTCGCCTTTCTTCTGATTGGCAACCTCCGCCTCTGATGCCATATGTCTGTGACGATGTGCGTGGTTGCGAGAAACTCCCGCGAGGCCTCCCGCGCGCCAGAAAAGTAGTCTACATTTAGCTGATGGGGGAGGGGCAGCGAGCGCCTGCGAAGTTCATTCGCAAGAGCGCGGAAACCTTCCCTGTAAACTGCCTTGGTCTACTTGGCCCCGCAAATAAAAACGAGAGGAATGCAGGACCTTCTCCAACGGTCGCAGAGCTTGCGCATTACGGTGGCGGCTATAATTCCATAACCTTAGAACAACTGAGAATATGTAGCAAGAATGCCGAGAAAACTAGTAGTCCAAAAAACAGTACTTGTTTCTGCACAAGCAGAAGAACACTACAGCAGGAGACCTGACAGCCAAGATGCTAAATCCAAGCCATTCAAGATTAAAGGTAAAATCTGCCGTGATGGACCACTTTTCCAGCAGTCCCTGGTCGCGCAGATCCTGCAGAATGTTGAAAAAAGGCACGGCCAGAATTACCCACGAGAAGACCGCCACATTCAGGTAGGCAAACGCAATGGGCTCTGTGTCGGGACATGAATAATCCTCGGCAAAAGTCTCGAAAGACTGCTGACTCCTTAAGAACTTGCTCGTGCTCTCGCCGACCTGTTGCCGGCGCCAGCGCAAAGTGCGCTTCAGAGCCTGCTGCGGCACAGGATCCTTCTTGTCCGCCTTGAGACGAATCGCCACTGCGGACGGCGTGGGCTTGAAACCCTGATCGACCAAGTAGTCTGCAGCAGCAAGAACAGCATCGCGGTCTTCCACGGAAAGCGGCGGCGCAGTGGCGCTCTGTCGGCCGCGGGCTGGCTTTGCACGTACCTCACCGGAATGATCCTGCGCAAATGCGACCTCCAAGACGTACTTGTCGTCCAGCCTTGTTCCTCTAAAGCGAAAGACTCGGCCACAAGCAGCGAAGCAGCCAGTGTGCTTATGGCAGTTTGCTGTTGTCTCCCATTGCATGGTGGGTATCAATCGCGGTGATCTGAAACTACCAACCGTTTCGTTCTTGGACAGGGCCCATGTTCGCGCAGCTTCCCTTACGGAATTGGCCTGACACTCAAATGTCTCCAGCTCCTGGTACAGCAGTTTGCGACGCTTGCTTGAAGGCTGCGAGGGCTCGCTGGCTTCGAAAACATCCACATCATCCATCTCAGTCAGGCCACGCACAGTGAAATCTAAATGGCCTCGAAGCCAAATACCTCTCAAATATGTCCAACCGAGCACACAATCGAGCCTGCCTTCATAAGTTCCATGTTGAACCCTGTCAGGCCTCGTCCCATAAGTCAGACCACGCACAGCGAAGTCTTAATGGCTTCGAAGCCAAAATGGCTTGGAAATCACGCGGAACTTGACTGCCCAGCAGGAAGCCGGGGGAGCTCGCGGCAGCACACGAAGGGCGCCCCGCTTGGGCCATGAGCGACATCGGAGCAAATTTAATGGATCTTCTCATGAAAGCCACCATGATCATGCGCAAACTGTCGCCCCTACAGTCAGGAATGCCAAAAAGGCAAAGGCCAATACTGTGCGATAGAAGGGCCCTCTCAATTTCGGTTGCCGTCCACTAAGGGCCGTCAAAAAGACCCAAACATGCCGAAAAAATCATCAACCACCCCAGGGGGCAGCTACTGCGGACGCTTCTGGGCGACAGGCACCATGCTGTCGTGCAGCGGGAGCATGAATTGTCACTGTTGAGGAGATGCTTGTCAGAAGTATTTTTTTGTGTCATGGTAAAGGCTCCTGCTGTTCACTGGCCGCTGCTGGAATCCGCCCTACCCCGTTCACGGCCACAAGCCCGACGTGAGCGTAGCCGGCTCAAGCAGGGAGAGCAAGGATGGGATAAAAGGAAAGCAAGCGGGGGGGTCGGGGGGTCAAAACAAACTCTTCCAGGAAGGACATGCCGAAAGAGCTAAAGCTCCGAGACGCGCAGGAACAGCCGGGGGAAGCTGCAAAGAAGAAAGCTGAGCAACCCCTTCGCAGATGTAAATACGAGCCGTTTTGACAGAACTCCAACGACCGCAAGGTCATTAGTAGTGCGAAACGCGGTGTTGTGACCTGCAGGTCATGGAGCATAGACTGCAAACGTTTGCGTTGAATGCCCGCACCTACTACGGAAAGTGAGTCTCCATGCAGGAGCCTTTCCCCGAAGGAAAGCCTGCAAAGTGGAGCAAACACATGCATCATCAAGCAGCAGACTCTCTTCAGCGCCGGTGCACTGGCCTGATTTGGAAAGTGGCAGGGCCCATGAGCCCGACTGTGCAGACAACACGAAATCTGAGCAGCGAGCTGCGAAAAGCTCTCCACTTCTTGCAAAAGTGTGAAAACCCGGAATGATAAGAACCGCTGTGTCCCTCTAACCATGTTGAAAGGCAACTGTGCCAGCGCATACGCGAGAAGAGGCGTGAAAGGCGGTGCCCGACAGGGAAGCTCTGCCCGTGACCAAGCTGAATGAAGGCGCCAACTAGCGAGCAGATGCGGCTTTACGGCAGGAATAAAGTGGCCTAAACCACTCAACGCATCACTAGCGCAGCTCTTAGTAGGCTCGCCATCTCAGGAACTCCGCAACTACTTGATCCGCAGAAAAGTGTGAGGATAAGGCTTTCTATGTGCAATGAGAAATGCAAGGAAACGTGGGCGTCTCTCCTCCTTACTGGCTTTTTGCAACACCTGATGCCTCTTAGGCATCTCGGGATGCGCGTTTGGAGACCCATCGCGACGGGCCATCTGCAGGATTCCACTCTGACTTGACCCAGGCCAAAAGGAGGCGGCAATGACCATCAAGAAGGAGTGCGCAATGCGGCGCAATGGACTTTGAAGTTGCCGGGCGCTGCTGCGACCCTTCGTAAGAATGCCGATAACCGCTTGGTTGTCAACGAGCACCAGGATCTTGGACCGATGGCACTCTAGCTTTCGGACCCGCCGTTTTAGAAGGTCCAGGACTGCAATGGTTTCAAGAAGTGTGATGTGGCCAGGACGTCGCCACTTGTGGCTCATGACAACTTTCCATTGCTACAACCAATGTAGGATCTAAACTACGTATGCAAAAGTCAGATGCGACGAGCGGCGCCTGAAGATCCAAGCGCACATCCGTCCCTCTGTGGCTGATGTTTCGAGAAATCAAATGCGCGAGCAACTGCTCGTCAGACCAAGCCTCAGGTACCGACTGCATGAAACGCACGGCCACCTCATCCCTAGGGCGCTCCTTTCCTCGGAACGACCCTAAGCTGATGTGACCGCCCGCTTCTGGTCCGAACCGCAAGCTCCAACAAGTCTTCCGTAGCTGGGTTTGCCGATCTTCTTCGGCCTTCCAAACCTCCCAAAGCTCTGAGGTCAAGTCACGGTTTGTTGCCTGCGCTTCGGTGAGCCCAACCAGAAGCCTTGCCATTAAGACGACCGGCCACGAAATGCTAACCAGCTGACCGCGATGATCCTCAGTGAGCTTGGGCTTTACGTCAAGGCGGTCCGAATTGAAGCCCAGCATGCGCAACTGTTCGATCGAGAACGGCCTTCGCACCGAGGTTGGAGTGCGAACCATGTTAGCATCTTGACACTGGAAGAGCGGTACTCGCCAAGCGTCACCTTTCCAACGGCCAAGGACGCGAGCAGAGCACTCCTCCACACCTGCTGGCGAGGAAGGTGGACCTTGCTTCGGATGGGGCGCATTGAAAGTGAGGAACGGTTCTGAATCATTCGTCAATTTGGTTGACGAGGACTGGTCTGCAAATCGGATCCTGTGATAAGGGGAAGATTGCGCAGCCACCACAGCCGGGGTCGACGACACCAGTGGGTTTGTGCTGCATCACAGAACCAGGGGTCAAACCCAATCAGATCAGACTGAGAGGCCAGGTCGGTTGCCTCCAGCACCACCTGCTCGTAGATTTCAACGACCTCCCAGGGAGGGAGATGAAGACGCGCACTCGCCGTACCCAGCCACGTGCACCGTCTTGACCTTCGGGAACTGGCGTCGCCAATCCAGAACTGTAGACTCGGTGACCTTACGAACGTCGTCCACAGTCTGTACGAACGCGCAATGAATGTTTGCGAGCAAGTTTGAGACATGTTGGGTTTGCCTCAATGAAAATGATACCCTGCGGGACCAGTCCAATGAGCTCCAAAGCTTTTCGAAGGCCTCCAATGCCACCAAGGACCTCAACGACCAAGACACTGTCATTTGAGCCACCTAAGTCATCCGAGGTGACGAGCATGCGGCATCGCGCACGCCCCCTGACCGAGCGCCCTGTGGTGCAGCAGGCTCCCCCCCATCGGGAGAAGCATCGGTTGCATAGACGGTTGGGCTGACGATGAGTCGCTGGTCCATCCAATGCATTGGGAGGCTGAGACAGAGTGGGAGCAATTCCTCTTCCGACCCAGTGGAGAGTAGCAAGTAGGGGCCCTCTGGCTGACGTCACGGTACACGCTGTCAAATAAGCATGCAAGTGGGCGACAGAACTGAACCGAGTGCATCCCTTTGCCAACGAGTGAGAGCAACTCCTGGGATCAGCAACGGACAGCTTCCGTTCCAAGAAGATTAAGACAGGTACAGCGGAGCTTCCGCGCGGAACCACCCACTAACCCCGCACGTCCAAGTCCAAGCTGCTCAGCTCCCAAGCTGAACCATGAGAGCCTGCCTTCAGCCGCTTTGCTTGGGTCCCTGCCTACCTCCCATACCTTGAAAACCTCACGCAGGCGAAGCTGTTCATCACTAGCTTTGCCCTCATAGAGGCCAACATCTGTCTCAGCGACGATCTTGAAAGCATCGAAGTTGTCAACATAGAATCAGAATGAGAAATAGTCACGAGGAGTCGTACGTGGCATAAGAGGGGCTGGTTCCCCATCTTTACCACAGAATGGGGAGCAGCTCGACAGGGTTTGCCTTGAAGTGCTTACGAGCGCAGCAGGGCAGGCATCGAATGAATGTACCAAGTTGCCCTGGCCTGGCCCCCAATCCCATCTTGAGCACCAGGCCGACGAAGGCCGCACTGCAACCCGATCCCTTACCTAACCAAAACCTCAGCCATCTCTTCCAGGTTTCATCCGTCCAACAGACCCGCGGCCCAATGCCGTAGTGGTCGATCGTCTCATGTGCAACCTGGGCTTCGTCCTCCTTGACATACAAGGGCCTTCCCATCAAGGCCACCTGCGCACATTCAACCGGAATGGAGGGCCGATAGCTCTCACGGAAGATGCTTCCCGGCAGACGGCTATCGCCCCGACCAAAATATACGCCACCATCAGAGCCGTCCCAATCCGCGCTCATTCGCATGATGCGAACCCCCTTGTATATCTCCATCAAAGCATCATCAGGGACATTTGGCAACGGGAACCCCAAGTCACCTAGCACTCTCAAATCACTTCGACTGAAGTCTCGAAGTCGTCGGCAGCAGTATGCCGTCACTACCCACCGGTCGCCTTGCTGCCGAGCATCGAAACTAAAGACCTGGCCACGAGTGCTCACGACCTCTCCGAAAAGAGGCCCCTCTCCATTGTCGAACGAGCGCTCCTCAGTATTCAATCCACAAACCTCCTAGCACATAGTCCCCCAACGACCGGCTCATTGTTGTCTGCCCTGGTTGTGAGAGACACAGATGCTGGTCCAACTATGATCAGGCAGCTTTGCCCTAAGCCAGTGATTCAGAGCCTTGGTTACCTTCTTCTTCTCCTCGGTTAGACGAGTGATGCCAAACCGTTTTGAGGACCCATACCCCCCGAGGTTGAAGTAGTTCGCGACGTCACTCGCACCACCTAGGACCTAGCACACCCTTGCGGTGCTTGCGAACTGGCTCCTGGAAGGACTCTTTTATGAGCTCCAAGACATCCTCATCACCCAGCCCCCCAGACTTACCTGCCAGACCGGAGAAAACCCGTGCTCCCGTCCCCAGGCGTGAGGCAAAAGCAAGGGCAGTCTCCGGCCCCCCGCAGATTCACCCAGGCAGGCGTAATGCCGTTGGAGTACTACCAGAAAATCCTCAACCGAGTTTTCACACTCGGAGATCATGAGGTGAGCAATGTCGTACTCAAGTTTGAGCTTGGTGTCCCGAGGCTCAACTTGCTCAAGGAGGTACTCAACCAACCTGATAACCCTCTGATCACGGAGGAACCCCTCAATCGATGCTGTTTCACTCTCACACCGGCCGGGCGGCAAGTCGGAAACCGCTTTGTCCAACTCCGGAATGCAAAGGCGGCCATCAACAACACAGGCAACTCGACTTACATCCACCTGCGCTTCCCCTTCTTGCCTTTGCCTTTCCCCTTGTTGCCTTTCCCCGGCCTCGGTGTGTTGTCGGGGGGCTTGTCGGCATTGTCCTTGCTGGCATCGGCTCCCGGTGGGATCTCCGTCCATCCTTGATGCCCGCCCCACGGTCGCCGCCGCGGGTCTCGTTGCAAGTCCCAATCTGCCTTCACCTCCTGTTGAGCAGCTCTCAGCTCCTGCCTGAAAACCGCCGTTTGGTCCGTCGTCATGATCAGCTCCAGCTGGGAAGCCTGTGTCCACCCCCCTTGGCTTTGCGCCACCTCTAGCGCTTTCAATCTCTGGACAAGCACGTCCAATGCTCTGAGCCCGTCGTTCCCGCAGATCAGGTCGATGGCGGTGGCTAGGGTTATCATCTCCTTCACATTCCGCACCCCGAGGGCTTCGCGACCGTGGGCCTGCAAGTAGATTTGATGAAGATATGCACGTGCTACTGCGGGGAGCTTGTTTTGCTCGGCGGCCGATCCCCCACCCAGAGCTGTTTGGAGCAGCTCTTGGAGCCTGAGAAGCGTCAAGGACGCCAAGCGACCAGGATGTATTTTTCTCAGCCTCTCTACTCCTTTGGGAAGGGCGGCCACGCGAAAAACTGAATCATCAGATCCCGAAGATGAACTCCGTGATTCATCACTCTTGTCATCCTTCTTGCTCTTCTTACTCTTCTTCTTCTTTTTATCATGAGCATTCACCGTCATGAGCTCGAGGTCAGGATGCGAAGACATCGGCATGGATAACATCGCGATACACTTTCTCGTTACATCTGGAGGCATGAGTATGACAGAAGTGTATGGGTGCCACTCGTTCAATACGATAAGCTCCATACGTTGACCCAGTGCTCATAGTACTGGTCTTGACAGCCAATCACATGCCCCATGAACACTCTTCCATGCTTGATGTCTCGCTCTTCTCCCGCAGCACACTAGAACACTGCCTTGCTGTTTGAAGCCGTCGTCAACACCCACAAGTTCA
This sequence comes from Symbiodinium sp. clade A Y106, assembly GCA_003297005.1. Lineage (NCBI taxonomy): Eukaryota > Dinophyceae > Suessiales > Symbiodiniaceae > Symbiodinium > Symbiodinium sp. clade A. The sequence continues at coordinate 110,428 of BGNK01001937.1, forward strand.
ATCCACGCCTGAAGTTCCAGGCCGTCGTGATGTTCTCCCGAAGCCTTCCGCCCAGTTTTCCTCCAGCGGGGCAAAGATGACATCAGCAAATCCTGGGAGAGATGGGTCGCAGAAGGACTTACTGGTGACCCGTTCTCAAAAAGACCAGGCCCCTGGCCTTCTAGCAATCCTTCTCTCCTAAATGGCTCTGAAAGGACGATCCAAAAGCTAGGTGTGCATGGAGTGTGGCATCGCACTATACAACAGATGTGCTGCATACTTGTGGTCAACTGAAGATTTGCTTCTATTCCCACCCAGGGCCTAAATATTATTTCAGCTCAACTTCTCTGTAAATACATGTCATTACAAAAAATATATTCGCTCAATTACCTTTTATGGTTTTCTTTAAATCGAATCCTGTTTCTGTTTTTTTGTTCGCCTTTTTCCGGCCGCGAAAAGCCACGAAACACCTACTGTGTCCTACCGAACGCTCCTGCTTGGGCTTTAGCGCGGTTTTTCGGCGGCTGCCGAGCACCGGGAGCTGCCAGCGCACGTCCGCGAGGACCTCGTGCAGTTCGGGCGCATCTCCGGCGACATCGCACTCGCCGGCGAGTGGGAGCTCCAACAAAAATGCCGCGATGGCACGCTGTGCAGCGACAGGTAGTACACAGCCCCGACCAGCGGGCAACCCAAGCTGCACGCAGCCGCTCGTTGCACAGAAACAGTACCACAGCTGAGCTTACTTGCAGTACGTTAAAGCAAATAATTGTTTGACAAAAAAAGTCCTACAACGAAACCTTTATCCAGTGGAAATTTTTCATGTCAATATTTTCTGAGGCTGAAAAATCGGATGGGGTCTGAACTTTTCAGCGGCAATGTTCAACGAAATTTGAAGATATAGCGGGCCGAAATTTAGCATGGCTTAACCGCTGAAGCAGAAGGCATTTCCTGCGTGTAATGGTCACTGCGTGGTCACTACAGTTGCAAGGCTCTATGGGGCACATGTGGGTTTTGGTTGCATTGGCTCAAATGTCCGGCATCTCTTAAACACATGCTGGTTGCTGCATATCGTTAGTCATAATTATTGTGTCGCCCTGCATCCGAAATGGTCTGTCTCGGTTGAGCCGACACTGTTTCCTGCGCGCAATCTTCGGAAAAGCGACCTTTTGCCAAATGCTGAAATGCAGGCAAACGCATTTTTTGCATGAATACTGAATATTGAATTGTCGTTTACCACCGAAGGGCAGGCCGGTCAGGTATGACCACAAAACGCTAGCCGTCGCGATGCCGTATGATGATGCTGAGATCACGAACAACCAAAGCCGTCAAAACCGTCGGCTGCGATTCTGCGTGCGGCAAGTTAGTCTTTTTTTGCACGCCTTTTTCTGCTCTTGCGCGATTTCAAAATCAGAGGGTCACGGCATCACGCCGCGACTGGCACCGCTCCAGCGGAGCGGCACGCGGCTCGGCCCTACATGATCTGCAAGGTCGAGTGCCCGCTCCAACGGAGGGCCCGACAGCTGGCTCTCATGGGGTGGCGCCGGACACGCTTCCCCCACGCTGTGCCTGTGACAGCATGCTGCACCGACACTGCCAAAATGGCCCACCAACGTCTGGCCCAGGCAGAGGACGCAGCAGCTCGCACAGCAGGCGGGGCGCGTTGGGCACGGACGCGGACGAGGTCCGGAGCAGCCGTCGCGCCCAGCATTCCATCGTCCGAGGCAACAACGCCAGTTGCATGGCTTGGGGTGGCAGCGTGCGGACCGGATCGCTGGGGATGGCGGTCAACCACTCAACCACCCTTCATCTTGTTGACCAGCTTGCGACCTGAGGAGGGCGCAAGCGGCTAACGACAAGGAGGGCAGCAACGTGCGATCGCGGAAGAAAGGGCTGCGAGTACGCGATGCACATTGTTGCCAGCCATGCGGAGAGTCGCTTAAGCCCTCATCTGTGGAACGTAGCGCTATGTAGCGCTCGGGCGCCCGCCCTGCAAGCTTCCCAGGAAGGACAGGCCTGCCAGCTTTCGCCCTGGAAAAGTGCACGGGCCTAAGGGAACACACGAGTGTTCAGCTTCGCCGGTGGTGAACCTCCGCCCAAGCATTTTCGAGCTGGGGGAAGAGGTGTGGCGTGGGGACCAACCGCCAGAAGAGCGTGGACTGCAGATCGGCGGATGAGGACGGAGTGGGAGCTGTTGCACTAACTCCTGCAGCTTCTGGCTTCTCCTCGCGATGTGCGGCTCGCCGCGAACCAATCATGCGCAGCGCACCGTGCCCCCGCAGGCGGTGTCCCCCCATGCCCACAAGCACAATGCCACGATATGGGAGACGTTGGAGCTTTGCCTCGGCGTCGTCGCCCATGCAGTTGTCCCGTGCGCGAAGAACGTGGCAACTCTACCAGCGGCCCTGGGAGGGTCTCGGCTTGACTTTTGCGGCTCGTACGGCACCGGCCGCGTATGGGGCAGTGCTTCACGAGCGCTTTCCGGGCCTCGCCGATGTATGGTGCGCATGCTTGGCACGGGTGAGGGCTCGTCACCCAGCCTACAAGGTGCGGTCACGTTGGACGCACTGCCGCATTCGGCCTCGACGACTCGACGCGTGATCGCTCACGTGTAGTTAGGACGTATACATCGTCCAGGAACGCGAGCAAACTATCCGACGCATGCATGTCGGAGGCAGCCTTGAGCAGGGCACAATTAAGGGCCGCGGCTAGCGGATCGCCTTGCTCGCAGCCCTCGCCTTGGGCGATGTTGCGGCAATTGCCATCACCCACCCACTAACAATAGGGTCAGTTAATGGCCGCCCGTAGAAAAGCCGAACGGAGGGAACTGGTTCAGGCGCGGCCGCCTGGAGAGCGGTGAGGAAGGACACCCGCGACATGGTGTCGCAGGCGCTGCGCCCGTCAAGCGACACAAGGACTGCTGCTTCCCCATCTCCAGAACCGTTCGCACGTCATGTGCCTCCAACACGTATTGAAACCGCCAAGCCGCCACCTCGAACACGTGCGTCCAAGTTTTGGCTAGGGCACCCGAAACAAGGCGGCCGAAGACGTCGTAGTGATGCCGTGCACACCGCCATCCGGTTTGCGTAGTGCAGGGAGTCGAGCCAAGGCCAGACCTGACACTACGTCCGCAGGTACATCCGCATTGGCTAACGCGCTTGCGGCAAAAGCAAGGAGCTCCAGAGCAGGCATGTTTGCGAACCCTAAACCCGAAACCGTTAGTCCCAACGCATCACGACTGGTAGGGCATCCAAGTCAGTCAGCCGAAAACATTTTGAGCGCGCTTGTCCACGGGCCGATCGCGCGCACCTTGCACCATCCCGCGAAGCAACCGCGAGTGGAATTGCAAGCCGGTGCGGGGCGACGACGCCCTGAATCGAGGACGTAGGGTGAGGGGTCTCGATGCGACACATCCACCAAGAGTGCATGCAACAGCACAGTCACGCTAAGCAACCTAGGCGGTATTGGCGCCGGGCTGCAACAGCCGCACCAAAATCGTGCAGGAGCTGCACATCGCTTTCTTTTTGCGACTGCAGCGTCGGTTCGGCAGATTCACTGCATTAACGCCAGGACTGTTTTGCAAGCAAGGATTTTTCTCTTCGCTTTTGCTGCCCGTGCATGCCGTGGGTTTCTGCATGTTCCTGCTGTATGCTTGCTCGCCACGCAGCTGCCTACGCGACGACGTCCTCATGGGCCGCGACGCGGAAAGTCGAGCACACGGTCCAGCCACGGACCAAAAGTCGGCGAGGCTGCTCACTTGCGGCCCTCAGCAATGCGCATGACAGTTTTACGTCGCAGCAAAAAACCCGCCGAGAGGCGTCGTGCCGTAGATGACGATGTCTAGGCGGCGCTGGTCATCGAAGGACCACCTGCCACTCCTGCACCAGCTGCCTCCGCTCACGGACTTGCAGTGATGCAGATCCTCCTCGCAATGCGCAACACACCGCGAGCTAACCATGCGTTGCGGACTGTCCCCCCACATGCCGTGGCCAACCTGCTCAAGCGCAGACTCTGCAACTCTGCATCAGCGACGTCGCCCCGGCAGACGTTGAGCCGCAACGAGCATGACGACACTACCGGATGCCTTTTTGTGGGCTGGGCTTGACCATGCTTGACCTCTGCCACGCGCAACGCGTCAGCGGCATGCGTGGCCGCATGGGCATTTGTGCTCGCCAGCCTTCGCCGATGCGTGCACGTGTGCTCGCTTCATCCGGATGCCACGCACCAAGCCGCAGGAACACAGCTGAGGCACTCGAACGCTTGCAAGCGGAAAGTTGGCGCGAATGGCCTGCTTGGGAAGCAAGGTCGGCACGGGTGCCCGTCCGCTGCTTTCACCCGCAAAGGGCGAGTCCGCTGACGTTTCGGCGGCAGCGGCGTCCAACCTGTGGCAGTGCACGTCCTCAGGGTCGTTCCGCATCACATTCGGATGATGGCGTGCCGAGGTGGCAGTGTAGGACGCGTTTGCCAGCGGTGTCCCGCTGATGGAACAAAAGCTTGTGGCACGCCAGACCCTGAGTGAGCACCACCGGCCAGCTGTACAGCCGGTAATGCTTGTTCCAATCTGCCTTCCCCCCCGATGGCGTCCAATTAAGGCGCGTGGTCGTCGACGGGCTGTTGGCAAACCGGCCGAGAGCGAGAAGCTGGCGTGCGTCGGCTGCGGTCCGTGCCGTGGTCGCTTCCCGCAGTAATCGGCAAAGAGCCAAAGGTAATGACTGCTGCGAGACTCCAGTGGGGCGCTGCAGCGTGGCCCCCCGTGCCGACCAGGGCTGTGTGTGGAAAGGCCTCGCGACAGGTGGGCGGCAGTTACGGTAGTTGGGCAAGAGCTGGTGCCGCCATCCACTTCCGCGGCGTCTCAAGGCGAAAGATTGTCGCGCCCGGCTGTCGACTCGTTTCCATTTGCAGGGGCGCGGAGTTGCTTGACACGCGGTTGGGGAAACAACGAACCAGTCCTCCCGGGAGGCCTCCCGGAAATTGTTCCTTCTGGAAGCAGCCGCGACACGGGCTAAGAGCGCGTGCGACCCGAAAAGGATAAACGAACCAACAAGGCAGCGGCAGAGTCCGAGACACGCTAACAGCACAAACAGCGCAAGCACGGCACGTTGAAAATCCGTGAGCGAACCGTCCGGACTGAGACGCAAGCAAGTGATCGCAAGCACGTACACGACACGGTACTTGCGCCTCGGAGCACTAGCATCCGCTTCAACTTGAGCCATGCACGTGAAACATACGAAAGTGAAAGCCATACACCAAACCTTTGTTGAGTGCAAGTGGTGCTCCCAGCAAGAGTACGAGAGCAGAGGACATGAACAGAACCCGTTCTTCGGCTCTTGTGGATGGGGTGGAAGAAACCATGGCCAGCGCCAGCTTCGCTACCAAATCCCGGCTCGTTCCAACGCAACTTCGCAGCACCCGGCACGGCAGGTCCTGAGATTCTGAAACCCCACACCTGGACCTCTGCAATCACTTGCGAAGCAACCTGTCCATGAGCTGCAAGTTGTGGAAGTTGCAGGAAGCGGATCATTTCCTGGCTTCAGAAGATCGTTGTGGCACTCGGTGACTTCACTGTCACAGGCCTCCACGGCGGGTACTCCGGCAGCGGGACGGTATGGCCTCGTCGAAAGAACATGCCCTGCCCTGGAACGCCTGGCATGGGCAGGGCACGTTGTAGAAAAGATGGGCGGGTTACACCAGTCCAATGCGCTGGTATGAGGCACGAGATGCGAATTCCATGATTTTCGCGCGCATCTCCTGCACCGAGAGGCAAATAGACTGCTGGAGATGCTGGCCGTCTCTCCTATCGGATTCACTCATGGATTGGTAGCTCCATGTCATACTGTAACAATGGTCTCTGGCATGGTTGGCACACCATTGAGCAGTGCCATGAGCTTCAAATCTTCACTTCTTCTCGGAGCTCACGAAGATGCGAGGACGACGGCTGCTCAACAACGACTGCCCATCAAACTGATCAAGGTGGGAGTCAACTGGCGGAACATGAGAATGGCCACCAGTGATGGAGTCACTAGAAATGTCCGGAAGGAAGTGACTGGCGGCATGGTCCGCTGCCGGGAAGAAAGCGCCGAAGCTCGTGGCAGCGCTGGCACAGGTGTGGCTTCACATATATCTTAAACACGACCCCTCATTTGGCGATTTCGGTTCAACATGAATCTTAAACACGGCCCCTCTTTGGGGCGATTCCGGTTCAAGATATATCTTAAACACGCCCCCTCCTTTGGCTATACCGGTTCATCATATATCTTAAACACGACCTCTCATTTGGCGATTTCGGTTCAACAGATATCTAAAACACGGCCCCTCATTTGGCGATTCCGGTTCAAGATACATCTTAAACACGCCCCCTCCTTTGGTTATACCGGTTCATCATATATCTTAAACACCACCCTCATTTAGCGATTTCGGTTCAACATAAATCTTAAACACGGCCTCCTTGGCGATTCCCGTTCAAGATATATCTTACACGCCCCGACTACCCGTTCATCATATGTCTTAAACACGACCTCTCATTTGGCGATTTTGGTTCAACACAAATCTGAAACATGGCCCCTCATTTGGCGATATTTCCTCCTTTGCTGGTTCATCATTTGTTTTACTTTGGGGCCCCTTACACTTCAGGGCCAATTGGAATTCACCAATGGCCGATTTGGACTCAAAACTCCCCAAATCTTGAAGGTTTGCAATGTGATCGAAACTCAAATCCATTCACCTCCAATCCAAGACTTTGACCTTCTGGCAAGTTGCGACAGGCCACTAGGAAATCGTATGCGAGATTTTAGCTGTTAGAAAATTCTATTTTGGAGGGTTTTGAGAGCGAGTTTTGCGGCACATGTCCAAAAAAATCATCACCAAAAGAGGCAGTGAGAAAAAAAAATAGATTGCATCTCAAAAGACAAAGCCGGGAATGCGCTCCATCCACGGTGAACGGATAGAAATGTCTCGAAGCTCCAAAACAAAGTCTGCACTTTGATTTTGGCTTTTCTTCCAAAGCACTGTGCTGCTTCGTGGGCGACAACAAATGCGCGGACCGAGGGCCGGGGAAGGTTTGAGAACATGGAAGAAACAATGCTAGAACTTGTACCATCGCGCGTTTCAGGCTCGGCAAAACCACGAAAACTGCAGACACCTTCAGCACCTCCACAGTGATGGATCTGAAATCTGGTCAGTGGATTTAGAGGCCCAAAACTCCAAATCTTGGTTTGCAGTTAAAGCAACTGAGAACTGCAGACCATCCAGCCCGAAAACGAGCTTAAAGAACCTTAAAAGGGGTAAGAACCTGAGCAAGGGGAGAAACTGTCGGCTAGAGGCCTCAGAGCACACATCTCTTAATTAAGGAACATGACTTATGGATGCCCCAAAATCTGAGTGAAGCTGTTTCCCGAGTTGAGTTGAAGACAAGTCAATCCGCAGTGTCCAAGGTGTTCATCAGAGAAGAAAGTTTTCGGAACATCAAAGAGCTCAAGAGAGGACTTTTTCTTCCTTTGTAGATCTTTTTTAAGGACTGCATTTTTTTGCTTGTGTGTGGAAGTTTGCATGTGGAGAAGCAAGCGTTTCACTTGTTTTTGATTTGTTTAACGGAGAAGTAAATGCGTTACATTGCAACTGCACTTGGTACGAGTATATGCAGCAGGTTTCAACTTGACTGTTGAAAGCGAATGTGTGTTCAAGACAAGCGTAACTGGGTGCTTCACCTATCCAGCTGCATCAAGGGAAGAACTGGTGGCATTGGACGGTATTTCTCGATCCGTGTCCAGATTTTGCAACTCCAAGAACGAGCTCAAGAGTGGTTTTCCGGCACCGAAAATGCGGCCTCAAAAACGGGCCCGTTTTCTGAGTCTTCGGAAGTTGTGCCAATACTAGAAGGCTCCAGAAACGGGCCCGGATTCCGGGCCCATTTTTGGTCCCGCTTTTCACCCTTTCTGAACGCAGGTTTTCGCAAAAAATGGTTGCTAGCAGGTGTTACTGTGATGATCACAATCTTTCACAGTTTCTCTTGTTTTCGCAGCCAACATGACAGCCTGAGCTGCTGCAGGATTAGAGACAACGACAGCAATAAAGCTGTGCAGCTATGCAATTGATCAAACGAAGCAAGATAATCGGCACTGTTGCAACTGCACTTGGTACGACTTTCTGCAGCAGGTTTCAACTTGGCTGTTGAAAGCGAATGTGTGTTCAAGACAAGCAGTAACTGGGTGCTTCACTCATCCAGCCTGCATCTAGGGAAGAACTAGTGGCATTGGACGGTATTTCTCGATCCGTGTCCAGATTTTGCAACTCCAAGAACGAGCTCAAGAGCGGTTTTCCGGCACCGAAATGCAGGCCCAAAAATGGGCCCGTTTTCTGAGCCTTCGGTATTGTGCCAATACCAGAAGGCTCCAGAAACGGGCCCGGATTCTGGGCCCATTTTTGGTCCCGCTTTTCACCCTTTCTGAACGCAGGTTTTCGCACAAAATGGTTGCTAGCAGGTGTTGCTGTGACGATCACAATCTTTCACAGTTTCTCTCTTGTTTTCGCAGCCAACATGACAGCCTGAGCTGCTGCAGGATTAGAGACAACGACAGCAACAA
>BGNK01001938.1:1566-60297 GCA_003297005.1 Symbiodinium sp. clade A Y106
TGCTAGCGCTATACTTCCTCGGTGAAACATCGAAGGTGTTTCGGCTAGTCAAAACATCGAAGGTGTTTGCTAGGAAACATCGTAGGTGTTTCCGCTAGTACCTACTAGCTGGGGTTCACTTGGCCGAAGACGAACATGCTATGTCTCCGTGGCCATTGTGCTAAAGAGCCCCCGAGTGGGGGGGGCAAGTTTGAAGTGCCCACCCAACCCACCCTGGAGATTGGCTAGCCTGGACGGAGTTCCGGCTAGAGACTTTCTTCGGGGCAACAGGGACCTGTGCCACACCGCTAAAAAGAGTNCTGGAGATTGGCTAGCCTGGACGGAGTTCCGGCTAGAGACTTTCTTCGGGGCAACAGGGACCTGTGCCACACCGCTAAAAAGAGTGAGGGTCTGCGTCAGCTGTTGTGTCCGTGCGCTACAGCCTAGAGCTGTACAGCTACGAACCCTAGGCGGGGTCCTGGGGAGGTGGCGGGTTAGGAAGTGCTAGCTAGTGTACCTCATTGACCCTTTCGGCAACATCCATTGGGTCATCAGCCTTGCGGAATTCGACAATCTCATCATTCACAATCTTGGACTTATCACGTCCGATCATTGGATCATATGGACGCGGTGCAGTCTTCTGCACATGCCTCAGTTGCGGTTTGTGTTTCAGTCCGAATTCCACAAATCCTCGCCATTCCTTGGGGTCTTTCGACCTAGTCCGACTCAACTCAAGGAAATTCCATCCCTGACTGACAGTCGAACCATCCTTGTATTGCTTGAACGTCACTCGCTCACCAGTCAATCTTGACCATTTGCCAGTGATGGGCACCAGCGACTTGTTCGCCAGTTTGATCCTTGGATCAAGCATTTCATTGCGCCACACTCGAACATGTCTGATCAACTTCAAGTTCGACTCATTCACTTCCCACATGTCCCATCGATAGCCTTCCTTGGCTTTCATTTCCTGAGCCGCTGCAATCAGCGCTCCAATCTGGAACAAGTGGTCAATCGAACCATCATTCATATCCGTCACTCCACGCAACTCAAGGGATCCAAGCTCATTCTCAAGTCCATCCATCACTTCTGGAAGGCAACTTGCTGCCATTCTAGCTGCATCTGCCACAGCATATGGTATGACAGTCAGACACAAATAGACCAGAGTTCCTTGACGGACAATCGGAACCGGATTCCCCATAGGATCAATCAAGGCAAGATAGTCCTTAGCCATCACAGTCCAAGAGTCCTGTAGCAACAGTCGGGCGACACTCACCAGTGCGAACGGTATCCCAGTGCACACGTAGAATTGCACACTCAGTGAGTGGCCATTGCCACAATCAAGCTGCACAAGCTTTCGGCCTTGCACTTCCAACGTCTTTCCAGACAAGCTTCGCAGTGACGGGGCACTCTCATTCAGAGGCAAAATGGGGTAGTCCGGAGCAAACCATTCCGGACAACAATTCGCGCAAGCTCCACTGTCGAACAGTATCCATGACTTGTCCAGCAGTCCAGCTTGCATGTGAAACTCGACCGTTTTGTCGTCACAACCCAGTCGATCATTCTCAGGCACATTAAGGCTAGGCACCGGGGGCACTCCAGCACTCAACGCACCAATCAGCAAGCAAGCTCCAACAAACAAGTTCGTCATCATTCCAGGTTTCGCGCCTCGAACAGTCCTGGAAGGTCTTGCTGCATTCTGATCCTGAGTNAACAAGTTCGTCATCATTCCAGGTTTCGCGCCTCGAACAGTCCTGGAAGGTCTTGCTGCATTCTGATCCTGAGTCTCGACAGTCACGGCCGCTACATTCTGCGGTGGCTCACTCTTGATGGGATCCTGCGGGACATTCGCAGTGCTTTGCGAACCTGAAGATACACTCGCGCTCGGCTGCTCAGCACTCCACCAGTCCTGAGAACCCCAAAACCAGTCGTCGGACCAGTAACTCCAGTCATCTTCAGACCAAGACCAGTCACCAGACCAATCATCAAGAGAACCAATCGTCAGGACTAAGGTTAGTATGAGTAGGGTAAGTAGTGGTATGGTTTCAGCATCTTGGCTCCATTCCTCTTGATTTCCTTCCTGTTGTCCTTCTTCCTCAGTCAAAGCTGACATGCTTCCTTTACCTCTAGGGCATTCCTTGCTCCAGTGGTTCGGGTCACCACATATGAAACATCCTTGTCCTTTTCCTCTTCCTTTCATTCCTTTTCCTTTCTTTCCTTTGAAACCTTTGCTCTTTCCTTTTCCTTTTCCTTTGAACATTCCTTTGCCCTTGAATCCTTTTCCTTTGCCTTTGTACATTCCTCCTTTTCCTTTTCCATATCCTTTCCTTCCTTTCAGTGCTCCGATATCCATATCGACTGGACCGTCATTCCTGCTTGGCACTACCAGGTGTCTGCTCTTAATGTAGCTGTACACAATCTCCAGGGCTTCAGTGAAGGTATTGATATTCCTNGCACTACCAGGTGTCTGCTCTTAATGTAGCTGTACACAATCTCCAGGGCTTCAGTGAAGGTATTGATATTCCTGACATTCAACCTCAGGTGCTGCTGCAATGGACCAGTGGTCTTCTGCCAGTCTGCATTATCAACGTAATCAACAGATCATTGGCCAAAGGCACTCCAGTGGTCTTCTCATGTCGATTCTTGAGAATTATGAAGTCACTCAGATCACTCTCCATGTGGTCCTGTCGCAATCGAAAGGCAATGATCTCATTCAAGAGATTCGTAGCACGAGCTCTGCTGGGCAACGAGAATTGGTTGAACAGTCGACGACAAATCTCAAAGCCATTCTCTGTGCCTTCATTCCTAACAATCGCTCTCGCAGGTCCATCAGTGATCTGTGCCAACATGTAGGCCAGTTGTTTCGAGAACAGTGACAACTGATTGTTCTGTGTGCCAGTCTGTTGCACATCGTAAGCTTCGCACAGTGAATCCGTGACAACCTTTTGTGCATTCGTCTCAATCTCATCCATCATCGTCTTTGCCAGTGGCTTGTACAGTCCTAAATACCGGCTGCCACGACCAGTCATCCCATTTGTCCACATCTCCGTGGTAGGTTGGAGGTGGGAACAGTTTGATTTCACCACCAATTCCTCTCACTCCGAAGTCCATTCTTTTTCACTTCTTCCCTGTCTCAGGAACCGAAGCTCCGCTACCATGCAAAATTCCACTATACAATCCTAACAATCTAGAGCAACCTAACAAGATCAATCACTTTCCCCAATCACACAGCAGTATGCTTCCTTTGTGCTGCAAGCAGTCGTCCAGTCTTGAGCCAATGCCGTTCGGCATTGTTGCATTCACAAATGCATCCTGAACATTAGGGGCTCATTAGGGTAATGTCATTTAACAGAGCCAGCGAGCGAGCATGCGAGCGAGCGAGCGAGCGAGAGAGTGTGTGCGGAAGTTCTGCGCGAAGTAAGGTGAGACTCAATGTTTTGACAACGATCCAGTCGTACTCACAATCGCACTTTGGGCTGTTCTCGAGGCTCAAGCGAGATCGATAAAGCGGCACGTTCATGGTGGCGGCAGCCATGGCTTCAGAAGACGTAGGTACAGAAGCGGACTGGAAGGGCAAGCCAACGAGCAGCATCGCTAAGGCGTTGAAAGGCTGCTGATTTGGCTCGAGGGCGGCGAGGTTCGGAATTCGGGCCGTTGGATGGGTCCGGGATGAATGTCACCAGGACCTCTTCTACCGCAGTTCCCCGCTTGAACGCAGCCTTACCATCGGGATCTTTGGGATCTTGGTCGTGCCCCAAGTCTGTAAGTATGTAGGTACGCAGGCAAGCACGTATGCATGCATGGTGTATGCATGTATGCATGTATGCATGTATGCATGTATGCATGTATGCATGTATGCATGTATGCATGTATGTATGCTGCTTCTGTCGGAATAAGGGTGAAAGTGGAGCGATTGGCCACGCCGGAACCCATTGCCACTCTCTTGGAGATCTTGTCAGGAACGTGGTGCTGGAACACTTATACATGCCGACGGCAATGCCACTGCCCACAAAGACTCTTTAGGCACCGCTGGGACAGCGAGCGCCTTTAGCTTAAAAACTAACTACTCCTGACCCTACACTGAAAACACGATCCACTTCCAGCTGAGATCTGGCAGTGGCTAGACGGCTAGACGAGCACAATCTCGAAGCCCTGCGCAGAGTTCTGAACCAGTCCCTGCTCACGACCACCATCCCCAGATGACTGGCACCAAGCCGTCATCGTCTAGATTTGCAAGGGCAATGGTCCACTCACAGACCCAGCCAGCTACAGACCAATCTCCCTTGCCAGCACAGCATTCAAACTACTAGCCAAGCTGATGCACACCAGCGAACTTCAACAACGACAAGGATACATCGCATATAGTCCACAGCAGGACAATGCACGACGTGGAAAATGGGCAATTCGTGCCGCAAACCAACCATTCCACGACTTGGCTTACGTCGACGGCACAGCACTGGTGGCAGGAGCAGCAACACACACAGAGCAGCGACCACTCCACACACTGTAGCGAGTCGCCGCTCACGGCAACTTGCACCTCAATCTCAAGAAATGTGTTCTCCTCAGGTCGCCACCTAACAGAACACTGCTGGTATCACATCTACAGAGCGCCCCCATTGAACATGCGAAATTCCTCGGGGTCACCCTAAGCAACGACGGCTCAGCTCACAAAGACATCACCACCTGGACTTGCCAAATTCGCAAACACTTCCACTCTCTGCATCAGTTTTGGAGAAACACCGACATCGCACTCGAGTGGAAGCTCAGCACAGGGTTTCATTCCACTTGTAACCTACGGCCATGAATCAGCGGCCTTCACTGACCACAGGCACTTCAATAGCCCTGCGACATTCCACTCACAATGCTTCCGCAAAATCCTTCACATCAAGAGCACATACTGACGCCCCACGCTTACACCAGTCAGACAGGACATCAGGTTCCTCATACAGCCTCCACTCACACACCACATCCACAAAGCGCAGCTGAAACTTTTCGGGCATTGTTTCACCAGCAGGTTTCAGTACACAGGTGATGCGGATAGTGCTGGGTTGAGGGTTGGGAAAAGGAGGGGTAGAAGGAGGATCAATTGGACAGAACAGTGCACCCGAATAACGAGGCACTGGCTTTAAAGTCTCCACCTATGTACCCCTCACAGCCCTACCCTCCCCTACGCGAATCTACAGACTCGCAGACTAGCTATAGACCGCCAATGTTTGTTTCCGTTTACAGAGGCTGCCAACGTTCGAGACACTCCTCACAGCTAGCTCCTTTCAGATTTCTTCAAAAGCTTGAGTTTGCATTGGGGTGAGAACTGAATCGGGCCGCCCCCAAACCCGAGAAAAACACCAGTTTCTAGGTCGTGTGCTTCGGTTTGATCTTGGCTTAACTGTCCATAAAGGAGTGGTGTCCATGGTGCATGTTGTCTGTCGGTTCTAGGTCAGCACGTAGCTTGCGGTTTAGTTTGATGCACGTCAGCCACAGCCGTGTGAGTGAAGGCTTGCTGAAGCCCAGTGCTGCGTCTTCCCACCACATCCAACCGCGGCTGTCCGCGTCGTGTACATGGTGCATCATGTTGGATGTGAACAGGAGCTTCTGGCGAGCTTCCCAACATAGCGTTGTTCATGCAGCAGAGGCAATAGCACACGCAAGCATGCACGCAGGTGTTTGTGTGAGGCATAAGGTTGTGGGCGCTGCATGAACACAGGCGATGATTTGGGAACATGGCTCGCTGTTCGGGCTGATGGCAGTGCGTAGTGGCGTAGTGGCGTAGTATCATCCAAACTTAAGGTTGCCAGCATGGGATTCACGGCTTTATCCAACTGCAGCCGCATGCTCGGGGACGACTGCGCTCCGCTCTGGCGCTCTGCTCTGCTCGGCTCGGCTGCTCTCCGAGGTCTTAGCGGTGACCGCTGCGCATTGGAGCGAGCGCGCAGGCAAAGCTTGGCCGTGGAAGTGGCGAGGACCGTGGGAGCAGCGGAATTCCTCCCAAACGAGCGCAAGAGGCAAGAGGCAAGAGGGGTCTTCTTCTTGGGAGGCTCCGCAGTGAGCTGAGCGTGAAAGTGCACCCTGCCGGGAACTCGGAGAGAGCACCGCGAATGCGCGCGGCGCGCGCCCTGCGGCCGGGGAATCTGCCGAGGCCTTGGCTTCTGGTGCTTTCTCTGCAGGTCACGGCGGAGCAGAACAGAAAGAATTAGCAAAGTGCAGTGTCGGGCTTTGAGCATTTCATGCAGGAGAAGATCTTCCGCAGAGGCCGACATGTGGGAGCTGTGAGTTGAGTTGACGGCGCCCTTGAGCCCTTGAGGCCAGAGCCTGCCTACGCGGCCTACGCGGCCTACGCCCCTTCATTTCACCTGCGCGGGGCGGGGGCGGTGAGTGAAAGCGAGGATGGGGCCGAAGGGGCCGACCTTGCAGCCGATCCCTAAAACCTCTGCTCCGAGCGGCCTCGCACAGCGAAGCGGGATTCCACGACCAGCTTGGAACTTTCGCTTAATGTGCCTGTTTTTGGCTCCAAGCGGTTCGTTCCTAGAGCTGCTCCGAGCGATCTCTTTGTTTCGCCGGTGTTTCCGCCAAGGGCGCCCGCACGGCAAAGCCAGGCCGAGGCTCAAGGCCGAGGCTCCGAGCCACGTTTCGCATTGCGCGAGGCTGCCAGGAAGCGGAAGCGGAAGCTTTGCCATGGCCCGGGGCCCCGTTTTGGGCCCCAAAATTGGGCCCCCTGGCATTCCGATGTTCCTCAGACGAAGTGCCAGGTCCGAGCTTTGGCTTTGGCCGCGGCCTTGGACTTCTGGCGTCCTGAACTCACGACTGTCCGACTCCGTCTCCGTCCGACTCCGTTTTCAGGCTCTGGCCTGTTCTGTGGCCCGAGCGCAGAACTGGCCCGCCTGTCAGGTGCAGAGAGGTGCGAGCCACTTCCGCAAAGCTTGGACTCTTGGCTTCGGCCAGGAGCAGAACACTGTGATCCGAAACGCGGGAAAGGCGCTCTTCACGAACCTGCAAGGTGCGGCCACCATGTGCAGCCACCTCCCAACAGCAAAGCACGTGCGGGGAAGACTGAGAGGTTACGGCGCAGTCATCGGCTGCTTCCTCGACGATTGCATGAGTGCCAGCCCTGGGCGCTCTTGATTTTGTGGGAGGCCTTGACTTGCAGCTTGCTGAGGCAGCGACAAATTCGTGGCCAACGAGATCGAGTCTTGCGCAAAGGTCAGAAAGAGTCTGAACACAAAACTCGTTAGCCCGTTTGGTGATGGTTTTGAAGGTGTGCTTCTCCTTGCCTGAGCCAGCGCCTTGGGAGAGGATGGGGGCAGATGGAGTAAGCCTTGCATAGGCTAGGTCCAGGCCATGGGCACAGGGCACCGGGTCACCGGACTGTTCGTGTTTCAGGTGCACTCATTGGGTGTGCATCCAAGATTCCTTTGAAGTCTCCAATCGTCTGTGGATGAGATGGCCATGGCTGAGGTGTGGGGAACTGAGGAGGGTGAGCAGAAGTGCGGAGCCTAAGCTGCGATGTGAGCGGTTGAAGCGATTTGTCTCTGTACTGCCAGGTGCTGGTTCCGAACCGGTGACGATGGAAGGGAAGCAGGTGGAGCCGTCTGGAGTGGTGTGCCGCGCGTGCACAGTGAAAAACAGTGAGCGTGACGCTCTGCTGGAGGCGAGGGCTGGATCTCCGGGTCCAAGAGTTGCTACCCACCCGGTACGACAGCCGCGAGCCGAGCTAGAGCGAGGCTGCAAGTTCGAAGTCTTCGGAAGCCAACGTGGGATACCTGCGTGAAGCGAAGCCAAAGCTGGTCTTTCCAAATCCCAGCCTCCGGCTCCTGGCGCGAGTCGGAGGAAGAGAGAGGGCAAGGTACGTCAGGTGCATCGTCTGTATGGCGGCTGACATCATCGCCCCGCGAACTAGAGAGCGTCTTTAGCAGAGTTTGTGGCATCCGGGTCCGTTCTTTCTCATGGCCTTCGAAGGCCGCCTTTGCTTTGGCGTTTCACCCCAGGTGTTACCCTTGGGCAACTCCGAGTGTGCGAGACTCGCGGAGTTGACTGCAGATGTCTCCATGTGCAGAGCTCAGAGCGCGGACAGACCTTCGGTAAGGTTGGGCCGAGGGCTTCGGCTACGAGAACTGCTGCGAAGCGAAGCAAACCTGCCGAGACATTTGCACTCGGTTGGCCGGTCAGCTCTTCGGGGCCCTGCTCATACCTTTGGCAGCATAGCCGCGACTCCTGGCAGCGGTGGAGTTGCAGATTCTTCCGTTTGCCTCGCCAGGTTCGGGCCCAACGGCAATGCCCAGTGCTGGGACGGCGTCTACAACTACGACCGCCTGGGACTCCCAAAGAGCACCGAACAAGAGGATCCCGGAGAAAGAGCGAGGGAGGAAGGGCTGTGCGGAAGAAGAGGGAGAGCCTTTCATAAGGTTGCAATGACCTTAAATCCTGTGCCTTGGGATAGATACTCGAGCCGTAGTCACAGCCAGTAAACGCTCGCGCCTGCAGGGACTGGCAACTCAACGTTTAGTCCGCTTTTTCAGTGTGTTTCAAATTCCGTTCCTCTCGTTACTTGGGGTGAGCTTGAACTGTCACATATATGAGGCCCTGGGATCCTGTCCTAACACCGCCCGCGCGCAGCTCTGCTCGAACCTTCGGTCGATGTATATACTGCAGGGTTAACTTAGCGATACTTAGTGTGTTTTTCAAAGGCTTCTCCGAAGGTGGCATGATGTGCGCACTACGCTAAGCTTCTTCACCGACTTCTGTCAGCAGAAACCTCTATTGAAAAATTGCGGCGTGAGGGCCTGTGACAGGATTCTTGTGCCCTAAACATACAGGCCGTAGAGTGCGCATCTGTTTCTCACGTTACTGGCAGCTTATGGAGCTTTGGTAAGAGTAGAGAGCCTAGTTGCCTGAAGTTCAGTATTTGGAAGGCTAGGTTTGGCCGACAATCGGGGGGGGTGAGGAGTGCTGACCCCACCCCTAGCCCGCCAGAGAGAGAGGGAGAGAGAGAGGAATACTTATTCTCTCGTCAACAGGTTGTGCTCTCCGAACCATTTTCACACCTCCTGACAAGCACCGAAGGGCCGTGTGTCAGTTTCCTGAGAGATCATATCTTTGCTATCACAAGATGCGTTGAGTGGCCGAGGCTGTTGCTTCCCAAAAGAGGAGCTCTAGGCACGGCACATTAAAACGGAGCGACGTGCTGCCGGGCTACTGCCAGGTTCTGATCCGCAGACAGGCTGTGGCGGCTGTGGCGGCATGGAAGCGCTGAGAGCGCTTGACGTGTGGTCTCGGAAGGGCAGAATACGGTGTAGGCCCCAAAGCAGTAGAGGACCCAGGTGCCGCGAGAGATGTCACAGCCGTGCAAGCCTCAGAGTTACCCCAGGCGCACATACGCACACGCACACGGCGCTGTAGGTAGGCACCTGGACTCGGGCAGCTGTGTGCAGACTAAACTAGACCGGTTAGGATGCGAGTGGTCGCAGAAAAACACAAGTGCTCTGAGCTCTGCAGCCTGGTAGCTGAGATGGCGGGGCAAACGGCTAGTACGATTGTTCAGTTTCGACCGGAGCTGTGGCACAGACATGGAATGTCATGACGGAGGGCCATGAACAGGTTCACGGATTCACCGTAACTGAGCTGTTTGTACAGTGTAAGGTTCCAGTGGGACCGAGTGAGCTGCACAGTGCACGCCGAGTAACAGAACTCCCTCAAATTTTGTATAACTCCTGACTCTTTACATTCGCAACAGCAGGGACAGCTGGAACAGGGTGGCCTCTACATGCAGAGCGGAATCCCATGCTGTGCGCCCTTCGGCAGCTGTGCTTCAGAGGCCAGATCTCTTTCTGTCTGCTGCCTGTCTTCCTGTGAGCTGCAAGGCACCATAGGCTTCTTCTGGATTGAGCTGAGTAGCAGTGCCATGGGTATCGGTCACACTGACTCCGACTCTGTTACCTGCGATGTCCACGAAGGGCATCATCAGCCCAAAACCCGCGCGAGGCGACCCGCCACACGTCTAAGTGGTTGGTCATCCAGCTGAGTGTAACACTTCTTTGTTATAGTTTTCATGGTATGACCTGGCGGATGGATTGCTTCTGCGTCGTACGGCTTTCGACACCCAACGTCACGCGACATGCGCCAGCTGGAGATCTGGATGGTGGTTGATGACGAGATGTGCAGTGCATGCAGTGCTATAGCTGCTATGCGCTAAAGCAAGCTATCGTTCTGTTCTGTGGCCCGGGGGGGTGGTTCTGTCCGAAGAAGCAGAAGGAGAGCCGAAGGAGAGAGACGAAAAGAAGCAAGCCATGCAGGTGCGGTTTGCTCAGCTGGGACGAAGGAGAAGAAGACAGACAGAGAGAGCGACACCTCGGGACTGCCTGTATGAGTGAGAGAGTGCTTGATTAGATCTTTAGCCTACCTTAAACGTCCTACTTACCTCTTGTGGCATCTCCTTTCCGTCGTGGTGCCTCGCAAGGAAGTCGTGGTGTGCACGGGTGGTGGCGAGGCAGTACCTGCGATAAGGATGGGCTGCCGCGGGCATCTTGCTTTCTTCAGCCAGGTCGAGAATGTCGACGGCTTCATGCATATCATCGATGAGGAGGAGGCACATGTCGATGCCGAGCAACTGGGTTGGTCTGCTCTGTCGCTCGGATGTGATAGCAGGATGTCCCATTGCTGTCATGCACACGTCTGAGGCTCAGAATGGTTTGAGCAGAGCTCCCGAATCCCGAAGTGCGCAAGAGCACAAGTTCCAGCAACCGCCAGTTGAACTACCAGAGCAGCCGTAAGCTGCCTAGGGCCTTAGGGGATCCGGGAGGCCGAGCTGAGGGCAGCTTACAGGTGGCCTCGTGACCATTGCCGACTATGTCACGGAGCTGCAGCCAGAGGAAGATGGAGTGCACTGCTCGGCTTGCCTCAGCTCAGCTCCGTGACGTAACTAAAAGAAGATGTTCATTCAGCTCCGGCTTAGGTCGATGCCTTCCCGCTGCCTCACCCTGCGACGTCCTCTATGCCGCCGGACGGATTCACCGCTACCGTGGCCACCCAGAGTGCAAGGCGCCCAGTTGAAGCCGTGCCTCATAGTCACGCAACAGCAAACGGCACCCTTCGTTTGTGAGGTCACGTTCACCGCCGTGGTGCCTGCCGATGGTTTACCGATCCAAGTGCCTCCCTTGGCCTCTAGCGGCTCTAGCGCTCGGCTCTTGCGGGCCGAGCATCTCCGAGCCGTCTGGCCGTGCTGAGGTCGAGATCCAGGACTTCAAGCTGGAGGCGAGACGATTCGGCTCGCGCGTCTCGCGCTTCTGCGATGGGCGACGCCGGCGACGGCGAAGATGGCGAGGTGAAAGCACCCCCGGAGTCCCGGCCGGGTGAGTCGGAGACTTGAGATGCAGAGCAGTGCGAGCGCAAGGGTGAGGGACAGCGAACAGGCGGGTGACCTTCGACCTGAGTGCACCTCCCAAGTACGAGGTGAAGGTGGGAGCAAGTCGCTGGGAAGCGGCTGCAGCGGCTGTTTTCTGTGTCTCGTGGCCTGTTTTTTTTCCCTTCTGCAGGTGCCTCCAGGTCCCAGCCTCGCTCCTCCCGCCTCCTCTCCTCCTCTCCTCTCCTCCTCTCGTTTCCTCCTTTCCCTTTTTCTTTCCGAGGCTTCAGCTCGGGTGGCTTCATCCGGTACCTGGACAGCCGGGAAGCTTTGCTAAGCCCTGCGAAGCTTTGCTAGTCTTTCGCTCCCTTGGCGTTAGGCCAAGGCAGGTCCCTGCAGTTTCAGATTCCAGCAGGCGCCCGTTTTTGGCCCCGCCCCCCACCACCCCCTACAATCAGTCTGACAAGCTCCGACATCTGCAGGCAAAGGGCCTGGCGATTCCTTCACGGTCTTGCCCACATGCATGGTCGTGCATGTGCGGGCCCGAGTTTGAGCACCCGTCGCCGTTCTAGTAGCGAGGGGTTCGTGTCAGGTGCCAGCTTCGGTGCAGGCTGGGGAATTTCTGGCCTTCAAAGGCCAAGGCAACTGGAAAGATCAGTGGCTTGCGGTGATGAAACCCGAAAAGCCCGGGCCTGAGCCGACGCCGGAGCCCCCGCCCCCCCCCCCTTTCACGGTCTCCCCACGGTTTGTGCGTTTTCGTTGGAAGGATCGCACCCGGAGGCCACTTCCCTGTGAGGCGCACAGCACAACGGCTCGGAAACGGCCCCGCCGCATGCCATCCCCTAAACCCAAGAGACTTCGAAACGAGCACTGGGCAGGCTGCCTCCCAAATGCGACAAGCAGCGGACAGGCCCTGTTTGGGAGAGCGCGGGCAAAGCGGTTCAGTTCCTACACTTGCGCAAAAGGTACTTTGACAAACAAGGACCTCTCATCAATGCCATCTCCGTCTTTGGCTTCAAGGTGTAGGCGTGCAGTAATGGGGAGAGCCGCCGTAGGTGCTTGTTGATCCAGGGGTTTATTCGGAGTTTGAAGCGCTCAGCGCAGCTCGAATCTCAGGCATAACCTGTGTTTGTGCACTCTGTAATTCAGGGAGTTGCCAAAGGCAACCCATGGAGAGGCCGAGGCGAGGCTTGCGAAGACGCAGGAAAAGGTGTGTCTTGTGCTTGACCAGCTCTCTGGTGAAAACATGCACTTCTAGTGTAACTTCCACTGTGCCTGGAACTTCAGACTTCTCTGGTCCGAGCCACCGAGCCGCCGAGTGGCAGTGAGCCAGCGATCCTGGTTCGCTCTTCCAGGCCAGCACTGTAAAGTAAAGTAGAGTATGGTTTGTTATGGTATAAGTATAGAATACAATACAATACAATACAGGACAAGACAGCACAGTACCTCACCTTACTTACAGCACAGAAAAGCACAGTCCGGGGAGCACGTCAAGGCAGTCCAGCAGGAACCCAAATTGTGCGACACACTCATTAATGGGACCCTCAAAGGGACTCTAATTTAGAAAACTGTATACCCATCCGTCTGTCTGTCTGTATGTATGTATGTATGCATGCATGTATCAGTGCACGCATGTATGCATGCATGTATGTCTGTCTGTTCTTTAGTGTGGTGTCAGGTCATGTCAATGTAATGCAACGCAATGTAACGTAGTGACGTAGTGTAACGTACTGTAACGAGGGGGAAGAGGAATCTCATGTCATGTCGTGCCGTGTCGTGCGATGTGACGTGATGTAACAAATTGTATCACGTGTGCCTTACTGCTAGAGGCGCCCCATGGGCTGCTCTTCGAGCACGGTGACTGAAGAGTTTGGTGGCGGGGCCCTTGTTGTCGGCCGAGGGGCCGTTCCATTCATGAAGGCTTCAAGAACCTTCGGGCTAGCTTCTGCTATCGTACACAGGCTAAACAGCTCCAGCGACATTTGGCCTACAAGGCAAGCACTCCGCGCGTGTGGCCGACTGCAGCGTCAACTTCAAGGAGTCTGCATCTCCATTTCCGGTCCCCTCCTCTCCGAGAAGCAGCATGCCTTGTTGGTTTCAATGTCATCCCCTTCAGCAGAAGAAGCCTGCACGATGAGTTGTTTCAGCAGCCCGGAATACGGGGGATCAATCTACGAATCGGGGGCGGTGGGTGCCTTCGAGCATTGACATCCTTCGGGGGTCTCTTCAGATGACCTTCAAGCACCTCTGCAAGGACGGCCAGGAGATTTCCTGCGACTTCAAGGACCGAATTGCGCCACTTGTGTGGTGGTTCTCGGGATGCATGGCTCGTGGTATCACTGTGCGGAGTTTTGCACGTTTTTGCATCGGCTGTCTCCGAAGGATGGCTTGTGCTTGTAAGCCTGTACATGGTGCATGCAAATCTTCGTGTGCACTTTGCTCTGTACACTCACCCTGTCTTTGTGCCAGGAGGGTTTGCTAAGCTTCGAGTCGATGTCATGTGCCCGGGTTATGCCAATTTTGCTTTTGACAGTTCATGATGGTGGAACTCGGCTAGTGCGAGACAGGGTCATGAACTTGAGTTCGAAACCGGAAATGCTGCCTTGTGTGCAGTGGGCAGGTATGGATGACAGTGGTAACCACCCCGGGCGGCCGACCAAGGCCAACCACACGTTGCTACGTTTCGCCTTCCGTGGTGTAGGTCCTGTGCCAAGAGTCATGGGGTCGTCAAGAAGATAGTCATGCATGGATGAACTGCATAAGGTTTTGGGTTGGGGGTTGATTGATGATCAACCGGTCAGCCGCTGTCTGTTTGGAGTGCTCCGGAAGGCCAATCACAAATCGCACATGGCCCGGACGCTGGACTGCAACTGGACAAGGCAAAACCTCCTTCCCCGGACAGGCAGAGTTCTAAGGATTACTACTGATGCGATGTTGAGGCTGTTGTCAACTCCTTTTGTCACGACTGTTCGTGAAGCCAAGCGGGAGGATGGCCGTTTGTCAGTGTGTCCGATAAGCAGTTACCAATTACATTACGATTTTATGTCTCCATCTCCTAGGCTGGACAAGTACCTGAAGCTGATTCAGAAAGATCCCGAACTTCTGAACAAGGACGTCCGTCACCGCGTCAGCACAGCACTTCGTGGAGTCTTTGCATCTCAAGTTCAGGACATCGTCATACGCAGAGTTGTGGAGATGTAAATGATTCGTTACACTCCTCTTTTCACCCTTGGGCCATAACCGGCCTGCGAAAGTAGTTCGCTTGGTTTTGCTGGTGCCCCGGCGTAATTGTGGCCCCATGTTCAGTCCCGGTCGTGTGGTGAGACAAATCCTTTCCTTTTATTTATACAAAATGCGACCTAAGAGCGCATTTGGATTTTTGTTCCTGTTTTATTGATCCGAGCACTTGATTCAGGCAGAGCGGAGCTCGCCGGCCAAGTTGCGGATCCCTTCAGAGTCGCTTTCGTGTTGCTTAGAGTTGCCTGGCCCTGGCTGTGCCTTGGTTCAGGCCTTTTACGTTCGACTCGTGCCTCGAGGGCCGAGCGCTTCTCGTTCCTTCAGCTAGGATTCTGCGGGGCATCGCCAAGCGCTGTCACGGAATTTAGCCACGCTCCCATTCAGGGCGTGGCACAAGCTTGCACGTCATGTGCAGAGCCGAAGAAGCAAAGCAGACATGCCGGTGCTTTGCTCTGATCGGGAGACATTTAAGGCTCCACCTTTCGCGTCGCCGCACCTGGGCCTCTGGGCTCCCATAGATCTCGGGCTCGGTGGAGCTCTAAGGGGGTTGCCTCAGCCTCAGAGGCGGGCGCAGCGTTAGCGGATGTAGTCTCCATGAATCCATCACATCCATCGCTAGCTCCGTGCAGGCACACTCGTCGCACCGAAGGCCCGGGAAGGACTGATGGCCTGGCTGTGCCCTCCTCCCTTCCGGTTCAGGCCATGCACACGCGGCCGGGCCCACAAGGTCTGGAAACTTGGACTTGGGGGTTCGTCTCTGGGCTTCTACAGACTTCAAGCAGGTTGGAGCCAGTGGCCCGTGACGGTCTCAGCGCAAGCCACGGCCGAAACCTCAGACAGCACAGCGGCGCAAGTTGGCGGCAGAATTTGCTGTGTGCATCAGGCGACTTCGCCACAAGTTCAGGCGGTGCAGGTGTCACGGAGTCAGGACCGGACCGGGTCCTGCCCTGCAATCTGGGCTGCTGTTGAAGTGGATGCCGCGGCAGGGCCCAGCACCGCCCTTCCCGTGCTTACCAACTAGCTTGAGCAGGCTGGAGTATCCGTTCATTTTGTGACATCCAGGAAAGCCTGGCTCAGGCAGCATTTGCCAGATCGGGAGCCAGGCTCTTTCACCCCTCCGGCAGGCGTCCGGGCGCCCAGCCGTTTTTTTCACAGAAAACGAGCGGAGGGCATTGTTTTTAGGGTCTTGTGACTTGGAGAAGGTGACCGGCTTCGGCCCTCCGAGCCGTGCAGGGAACTTCAGACGGTCTGCCGTGTCTTTTTCCCACTGATCACCTTTCACGTAAGAACGCCGAGGTCCCCAGCCGCCAGGGGACGCCGCCCTCGACAGCCCGCTCCGCCCTCTTTCAGACTCTCAAATCCTCGAACGCACATCTGGGATCTCGTGTCGCTCAGGTGCGACATCTCCCGAGAACCCCACCGCCGTCATTGTGGCATCCAATCAGGGGCCAGCGCCTCATGCATCGGAGCGTTGCATCTAATGTCATTGTGAGCGACGGAAGCTCCCTCTCCCTCTCCCTCTCCCTCTCCCTCTCTGTTAAATGACACTATCCCAATGAGCCCCTAATGTTCACGATGCATTTGTGAATGCAACAATGCCGAATGGCATTGGCTCAAGACTGGACGACTGCTTGCAGCACAAAGGAAGCAGACTGTGGTGTGACTGGGGANGCCCCTAATGTTCACGATGCATTTGTGAATGCAACAATGCCGAATGGCATTGGCTCAAGACTGGACGACTGCTTGCAGCACAAAGGAAGCAGACTGTGGTGTGACTGGGGAAAGTGATTGATCTTGTAAGGTTGCTCTGGATTGTTTGGATTATATAGTGGAATTTTGCATGGTAGCGGAGCTTCGGCTCTGGAACCAGGGAAGAAGTGAGAAAGAATGGATTTTGGAGCGAGAGGAATTGGTGGTGAAATCAAACTGTTTCCACCGCCACTGTACCATGGTGAGTTGGACAAGTGGGATGATTGGTCGTGGCAGCTGCGTGAAGCGATATGTAGGATTGTACAAGCCACTGGCCAAGACGCTGATGGGCGAGATTGAGACAAATCGAATCCAACGAAGATTGTCACTGATGGATTGTGTGAAGCATTTGACGTTCAACAAACACAAACTCAGAACAACCAACTGTCACTGTTTGCTAAGCAACTGGCATACATGCTGGCACAGATCACTGGTGGAGCTGCGAGAGCGATTGTTAGGAATGAAGACACAGAGGTGGCTTTGAGATTTGGCGTCGACTGTTCAACCAGTTCTCACTGCCTACTAGAGCTCGTGCTACGAATCTCTTGAATGAGATCATTGCCTTTCGATTGCGACAAGACCACTTGGAGAGTGNTTTGAGATTTGGCGTCGACTGTTCAACCAGTTCTCACTGCCTACTAGAGCTCGTGCTACGAATCTCTTGAATGAGATCATTGCCTTTCGATTGCGACAAGACCACTTGGAGAGTGATCTGAATGACTTCATAATCGACATGAGAAGACCACTGGAGTGCCGTTGGACAATGATCTGTTGATCACGTTGATAATGCAGAAGACTACTGGTCCATTGCAGCAGCACCTGAGGTTGATCGCATTTAATGCTGTGTTGCTGAAGCACCGGGTTTTCCGCTGCTACCTCTCAAGTCTCATCAGTTCGGAATGGTAGATTGGCGCGCGCTCCTGAGAGGGTTGGCCATAGACGCGGGGCGATTTGCAGTCCTGCTATTGGGTGACAGCTGGGGCAAGAGCGCGCGATCTGACTGTGCGTCTCCAGTAGGAACCGGCTGGCGCATTTTAGGAGAGAATTGTGAGGCTACCAGAATACGGCTTTTTGACCAGCTGGAGAGTGGAGAGTGGATCAGTGCGAGAGAAGTTCGAGATCCTCCGAACTACATCTGCTTTCCGTGGCCTTAGGTTTCATCATAGGCTCTCTGTCTATTTTTGCGATACGGCTACATCGTGGTCAGGAGCCTCACTCGGTTACTCGTGGCCAGCCGATCGCTCTTGGTCAGGCTCTGTCCCTGACACGACAGTCTTTGAAGCTTGCTGAGAGTCCGGCAGCAGAGGAGTCCGATGGCGACGACTGCGAAGAGGTGGCTCGCGCGCGAGAGCGCGCTCGTTCGCTTCAGGGATGATCCGGCCTTGCTGCACTGGCGAACGGTGCTTGTCTGCTTAGAAGGAGATCGATGCTCAGTTGCGACTCCTGACCGGGACATAAATGACACAAACTTGGAAGTGGGAGATGTCTTTTCAGAAGTTATCCGGTTGGATGGGGAGCGATTGCCAAGGAGGGTGCGTGAAAGGGACACGTATCTTCCTCGTCACAGTGGCGCAGGCGACTTCGGGGTCGATGAGGTGAGATCTTTGGTGTCGCAGGCAGAGGCCATGGCAGGCAGGATTGCACAAGCTGATGCACGGCGCAGGGTGTCAGGTAAGATGGGGCAGGATGGCAAGATTTATGCCGCCGGGCTCGGGGATGGCAGTGGAGATGGTCCCCAGCCAAGAGAGCCTGTCTTCGAAACAGCCTGGATGGTTGTTTATGACAGCAAGAGTGCCGAAGTGGGGGACGAAAGGCAGCCGGCCCTGGACAATGGATCGGAGGTCATGCTAAAGGGGGATCGTTACTTCCTTTGGCATGAGGATGGCCGTGTCCTCCTTGCGAGAAGCGTTCGCAAGAGTCGTCTTGCTGCTTTGGGTGATCTTGCACGTCAGGGTGTGGACAGCGGGGCTGCCAGCGAATGGGACGTGCGCACTCTCCCGGTGATCTTTGACGTGGCCGAAGAAATGGCGAACCATCACGGAGGCATTGCCCGAGCTGGAGGAAGTTGATTTCGCCGACTGGCCATTACAAGGACCCCGGACGATGTTTCGGGATTTGAGACAGCTTAGAAGGCTCGGTAACGACTTCGTGCAGCACCACGAAGGCTGGGTGCGAAAATCCGGCGTCCGCCAAACAGATCGCTCAGTGCACGAACATCTAGCGATATGTAGGGCCCTCAAATTCCTCGTGAGCTACGACCAGTTGAATGTACCAAACATAGCTGGGGCCGAGGCGCTAAATCGGCGCCGCACGCTGATAGAAATGGCGCATCAAGGGCGTCCGGAGGCGCCGTCATATGCCGGTGCTGAGGAAGCGCTAGGACTGCGCGAGAGCACAGACGGTTCGGTGGTGGATCCTGCCATCTCCGCTTATGCTGCAAAGAAGCAAGCAGCAAAAGCAGAGATTCAGAAACAGAGGCGACTGGCGGCGGAGGAGCAGAGGGCCGCCAACACCAATGATGATAAGACGCCGAAGGGCGGCGGCCGGGGGACGGGCAGAGGCTCGACCCCCGAGGATGAGAAATGAGCTACCCCCGGTTGGTCACGAGGGCGCCGTGGCCACAGATGCCGGGGATTTTAGCGCCAAGCAGTTTTCCAGCGAGCCGCGGAGATGCTTTGGGGACGTATTTCCTTTACCTGTTCCTGCTGAGACTGGTTACTCAGGACCGGTGGGAGAGTTGAGATCTAGAAGATCAAGACAGAGGGTATCGCGGCGCAGACATAGTTTTTGGGACGAGGTCGACACAGTGTCGGCTTTGAACATCCTTGCAGGGTTCGTTAATCGAGCTGCGTGGCCTGGAAGCCCCATCAACCAGGCACAGTTTTCCGTTTTGTCTAGGGTGAGGACGGCACATCAATCAAGGCCAGGACCGCCCGAGAGTGAGAGCAGCCAGGCAGCGCTTCGGCAGCTGCTGGCAAAAAGGGCTGGCTATTCGGTGGGCCCAGGTGCTTTAGCCAGCTTTGTGCGGGAGCGGGTATCGCTCCCACGAGGGCAGGGGGAGCCGGCACAGATCACGGAGCTCCTTCCGCCTGAAGAGAGAAGCAGAGTGGAGAACTTCCGGACCGAGATGCTGTTGAGCAGCAAGGAGGCAGCGGGTGTGATTGAGAGTGGGCGAGGGGGAGAGTGTCATCTGGACCCAGTTTTGGCACACAACCCGGAAGCTTACCATCAATTCATCCACGATCTATATGCCTGTAATCTGATCGGGTTTACCGACAAACCCAAGATCCAGGTAGGGCTGTTTGTGGTCACAAAGAAAGGGGAGAAACAGAGGTTGATAGTGGATGCTCGTCCAACAAATCGATTTTTTCGTGCGCCGCCAGCAACACTCCTGGGCTCAGTTGAAGCTTGGGGAAAACTGGAGGTGCAACGGGACGACTTAGGTGAATATTTTTCGCTGCCCGAGGTCCAGGCGGAGATGATCTCCAAAGAGATGGGGAGTTTACCGTTAGAGGCCCAGCGCATCTTTGACAAGGGCAACCGTATCTATCCACATTTCCGAGTGCTGCCCATGGGGTTCTCCTGGGCGTTCCACCTAGCTCATGAAGCGCACGTTCATCTGGCTAGGCAGGCTCTTCCCGGGGTGCCGGTCGCCACAGATCGACGGCCGCCTCCGGTATTGTCTGCAGAGGCTGGGAGCGACAGTGCCATGATGATTTATGCCGATAACAATAACCATATCGGTGTCAAGAGCGAGAGTGTGGCGTGCGAGCAGAAGGCCATGATGGACCGCCTTCATGAACACGGTCTGGCCACACATGACATCACAGAAGCTTCGGGTATAGCTGAGAGTCTAGGGGTCAGGGTCGACGGCCTTTCTGGGCGCATCACTGCCACGCCCGCTCGTGATTGGAGGCTGTTCCGAGCCCTTCGTGCATTGGAGACGAGGCCTATCATATCCGGGGAGGAGTTGCAGGTGGTTCTGGGGCACATGACCATGAGGAGCATGTTGAACAGATCCTTACTCAGCATACTCAGGCACTCTTGCGTTTTCGTGGCACAGTGCTACACGAGGAGGACACGTCTGTGGAGTAGTGTGGCGCATGAGATGTTTTTGTTTCGGAGTCTGATGGTTTTGGGAGAAGCAAATGTTATGGCCAAATGGTCCTCGGATCTGTTTTGCACGGACGCCAGTCTCTCGGGCTATGCTGTAATGAACCGACGCTACCAGCAGGTGTTGCCGGTGTCGGTGCGTGGTTTCGACGAGAGATGGCGCTTCAAGAGGACTGCCGGCTCTCGAGTGGCACCAAGGGCTACAGCTTTGGAAGGTTTGGATGTCTTTGAGGATGTTGAGACAGTCCTCCCTGGAGTCAGCGGTGAAGTGCAGGGTGTTGATGAGGTTTCGAGTGGCTTTCCAGAGGTAGCGCATGAAGTGTTGGATCCGTCACAATGGCATTGCCTTTGGGCCGCACCCATGCATTTTCGCGAGCCCATTCATCAGATTGAGGCGAGAAGCGTCCGATCGCTCGTGAAGCATTTGGCAAAGGATCGGCATTATCATAACAAGAGAGTTGCTGTTTTCAATGACAACATGGGTGTCGTACTGGCTGTCTCAAAAGGTCGCTGTGCTAGCTATGGTCTGCTTCGTCTTTTGAGACGCCTCAGCGCCCACACACTGGCTACGGGCATACGGCTCCACTTAAGGTGGGTGCCCTCAGAGCTCAATTCCGCCGATGCCGACAGCAGGAGGTGGGAGCCAGCCAGGCACAAGTGGGAAGGCCAAAAGGCCGGTAAAGACGCGTGTGGAGGTGTTTGGGAAGAGCGAAGTGAGACTAGCAAATGGTCGCTGCCATCATCCGGGAGAGCCGATGGAGAACACAGGGAATCGAAAGAGGATGCGTTCCCCATCGGTGAGCCCGGAAAGGAGGCGCCGAGTGGAGCAGCTTGGCGGACTCCGGAAAATGGTGGACAGTCACAAGAAAAAGCGAGAGAAGGCCATGCGCAGGAAGAGGAAGTATGTCAAGAGAATGCGGGCGACCAGAGGAGAAAAGTCCATCCTCGAGCTGAACAGCGTGAAAGAGCCTCAGAGGCGCGACTACTCCAGGCGGCTGGAAAAGTTCTACGCATTCGCAGACCACTTCGAGCTGGACATCGCGAAAGAGAAGGGGCTGGACGAAGTGCTGTGCGAGTACGCGGATGCTCTCTACATGGAAGGGGAGGATTGCAATTGCGGGCAAAAACTGTTGGCGGCTCTGGAGTTCGAGATGCCAGAGTGGCACCGGGAGGGAGTTCTGAAGTTGCCACGGTTTCGCCGAGCTTTGAAGGGCTGGCGCAAGCTGGCGCCTCCCCAGACTCGTTTACCACTTCTCGAGTTCCTAAAAAGCTCAATATCTGGTCTGATGATTTTCTTGAAGCAGAAGGAAATGGCGCTCTTCAACGAGTTCACTTTTTCGACATACGCCAGGCCAGGAGAGTCACTTCGACTCATGGCTGCCGACGTGGTGCCTGGGAACCGGGACTTCGATCACACAGTGGTGATCCTGAGCCCCGTCGAAAGAGGCGAATCGTCGAAGGCAGGGGTCTACGACGAGACCATAATCTTGGACGATATCCGAGTCGACTGGCTGCCACAGTGTGGAAGCATGAATGTCAGGAACATCTCGACGTTCACTGAAGCACTGGAGATTGTGTATAGCTACATCAAGAGTAGACACCTTGTAGTGCCAAGCAGGAATGACGGTCCAGTCGACATGGATATTGGAGCACTGAAAGGAAGGACAGGATATGGCAAAGGAAAAGGTAAAGGAAAAGGAGGAATGCACAAAGGCAAAGGAAAAGGATACAAGGGCAAAGGAATGTCCAAGGGAAAAGGAAAAGGAAAGAGCAAAGGTTTCAAAGGGAAGAAAGGAAAAGGAATGAAAGGAAAAGGAAAAGGACAAGTTATATGTGGTGACCCGAACCACTGGAGCAAGGAATGCCCTGAAGGTAAAGGAAGAATTCCAGCTTTGACTGAGGAAGAAGGACAACAGGAAGGAAATCAAGAGGAATGGAGCCAAGATGCTGAATGGTATGGTGATGAATGGGATGAGTATGTCAGGAGTGGATTGGTTCTTTTGATGATTGGTCTGGTGACTGGTCTTGGTCTGAAGATGACTGGAGTTACTGGTCCGATGACTGGTCTTGGGGTTCTCAGGACCGGTAAAGTGCTGAGCAGCCGAGTGCAAGTGCATCTTCAGGTTCGCAAAGCATTGCGAATGTCCCGCAAGATCCCACCAAGAGTGAGCCATCGCAGAATGTTGCGGCCGTGACTGTCGAGACTCAGGATCAGAATGCAGCAAGACCTTCCAGGACTGTTCGAGGCGCGAAACCTGGAATGATGACGAATCTGTTCGTCGGAGCTTGCTTGCTGATTGGTGCGTTGAGTGCTGGTGTGCCTCCGGTACCCAGCCGGAATGTGCCTGAGAAAGATCAACTGAGTTGTGACGACAGACTGGTCGAGTTTCACGAGCAGGACTGGTGGTTCGACAGTGGAGCTTGTGCGAACTGCTGTCCGGAATGGTTTGCTCCGGACTATCCTGTTTTGCCTTTGAATGAGAGGGCCCCCTCACTGCGGAGTTTGTCTGGAAAGACACTGGATGTGCAAGGTCGAAAGATTGTGCAGCTTGACTCTGGCAATGGCCACTCGTTGAGTGTGCAGTTCTACGGGTGCACTGGGATACCATTCCCACTGGTGAGTGTCGCCCGACTGTTGCTACAGGACTTTTGGACAGTAATGGCGAAGGATTATCTGGCCTTGATTGATCCAGTTGGAAATCCCGTTCCGATTGTGCGTCAAGGAACACTAGAATGGCAGCGAGTTGTCTTCCAGAAGTGATGGGTGGGATTGAGAATGAGCTTGGATCTGTTGAGTTGCGTGGAGTGACGGACATGAATGATGGTTCGATTGACCACTTGTTCCAGATTGGAGCGCTGATTGCAGCGGCTCAAGAAATGAAAGNCTGTTGAGTTGCGTGGAGTGACGGACATGAATGATGGTTCGATTGACCACTTGTTCCAGATTGGAGCGCTGATTGCAGCGGCTCAAGAAATGAAAGCCAAGGAAGGCTATCGATGGGACGTGTGGGAAGTGAATGAGTCGAACTTGAAGTTGATCAGACATGTCCGAGTGTGGCGCAATGAAATGCTTGATCCAAGGATCAAACTGGCGAACAAGTCGCCGGTGCCCATCACTGGCAAACGGTCAAGATTGACTGGTGAGCGAGTGAGGTTCAAGCAGTACAAGGATGGTTCGACCGACTGTCACTGTCAGGGATGAGAATTTCCTTGAGTTGAGTCGGACTAGGTCGAAAGACCCCAAGGAATGGCGAGGACGAGTGGAATTCGGATTGAAGCACAAACCACAACTGAGGCATGTGCAGAAGACTGCACCGCGTCCATATGATCCAACGATCGGACGATGATCGGACGTGATAAGTCCAAAGTTGTGAATGATGAGATTGTCGAATTCCGCGAGGCCGATGACCCAATGGAGGTTGCTGAAAAGGCCAATGAGGAACCTGAAGTGCTTGATCGTCAAATGAGAGTGAGTCGGAACGTTGAGGAACATGAGTTGGAGAATGCTCTTCGGTCACTGCCACAACACGGCAGCAGAATGAAGGAGTTGTTGTTGCAAGTGTTCAATCTCGAGGACCCAGAGACTGCAGCACCCCGGACTGCTGACCAGTGGATACTGCTTCCTCGTTATTGGATAAGAATGCATCATGAATGGAGAGACTGTTACTTCCATCCGGATGATGCTCCTTCTCCTGTTGATGCATTGTTGAGTGACTGCTTGTGGGGTGATCGGTATACAATGTTTTTCGATTCGAGTGATCCGTCTCAGATTGACACTGGCCATCAAAATGAATGGCCTGACATCGAGATGCCTGATGGCACTGCAAGAAGTGCGAGGACCCAAGGGGTTCTACTGGTCACAGGTGGATTGGATATACATTGTTTGTTCCGCTTGATCGGCCGACTGCTGACAAGAATGCAGAGCAGCAGACTGATGACAAGAGTGCCTTGAAGCCGAAAATGTTGAAGATACCAGGTGAACCTTCGGAGAGTGAAAGGAGATTGCATGAATTGACTCATCTCCCTTATCGTGACTGGTGTGAGCACTGTGTCAAGTCGAAAGGAAGACAGAGTCATGCCGTGAAGAAGAATGANTCGTGACTGGTGTGAGCACTGTGTCAAGTCGAAAGGAAGACAGAGTCATGCCGTGAAGAAGAATGACCGGCAACCAGTGATCCAGATTGATTTCTCCCTTCTGTCGACGGAGAATGATCTCCCAAAGCGGACGATCCTGAATGCGACCGACGTACAGACTGGCTATGCAATGGCGATTCTGTTGCCTGCGAAAGGCAGCATTGAGAAGTATGCAGTAGCCGAACTGTGTCGATTTGTGTTTGAGATTGGCAGGACGTTTGGAATTATTCAATATGACAAGGAGAATTCACTGAAGGTGATTGCCAAGGGCCTTTGCAAGACGATTGGAGGATTGTCGATGCGAGCAGCACCGACTGGACACTCTCAGAGTCAAGGAAGTGTTGGACATGTGCAGAGGACCTTTTACGGTCAACTGAGGACACTGTTCTCGCAATTGCAAGAATCGGCTGGCTTGAAGTTGACATCGGAATCTCCAATGTTCACTTGGTGTGTGAAACATGCACAATGGCTGATCAACCGATACCTGATTGGATCTGACGGCAAGACTGCCTACAGCCGGAGGTGGTCTCGTGAGTAGAATTCATCCCTGTGCATGTTTGGTGAATGGATTGATGCAAAACTGCCTGTCAGCAACAAAGTGAAGATTCCTAAAGGAGGATCACAATGTTCTCCGGAGTGTACCTAGGAAAGGACACTGAGGCAGATGAAGTCATTCTCGGCGTCTCAGCAATGGAATGCGGTTGGAGTGAGCAAAATGTTGTCAGTGCCGTGGCAGCCCGAAGGTGATGGAGTTGATTCGACTGCGTTCGTAATGCCTCCTGATCTTGGCCTCCTCCAGGGTTGTCACGCGTCGAAGAGGAAGAAGAGGAGAATGAACAGCTTGAAGACTTGGCGCCAGGACCGAGTGAGAGTCTGACTGTTCAAGATCTTTTGCAGAATGACGGCTCTGACCGTGCACCTGNAGAGGAAGAAGAGGAGAATGAACAGCTTGAAGACTTGGCGCCAGGACCGAGTGAGAGTCTGACTGTTCAAGATCTTTTGCAGAATGACGGCTCTGACCGTGCACCTGCAGAGACTGTTCTTGAACCTCCAGATTCCAGATGTTGGAGAGAATGCACCTAAGAAAGCAAGGATTGACCCAGATGCTCCTGCGTCTGAGCCTGTGAACAAGCAAATGAGGATCTCAGCAGTGCATCATGTCATTGCTGGAGTGATCCAATCATGCAAATGGCCTGCGTCGATTGTTGGAGTTGAAGAGGTCGTTGGAAAGGATGGCACCAAGATTGATGTCGAGGTTAATGCCGAGGAAGGAGAAATTGAGCAGGAACTGANTGCAAATGGCCTGCGTCGATTGTTGGAGTTGAAGAGGTCGTTGGAAAGGATGGCACCAAGATTGATGTCGAGGTTAATGCCGAGGAAGGAGAAATTGAGCAGGAACTGAGACTTGCAGAGCCACTGCTCTGGGAAAGCGAGTTCTGAGGCTGAGAAGAAAGAAATGATGAAAGAGATGAACTCAATGAAGGACTTTGACGTGTACGATGAAGTGCTCGTCAAGGACTGTACCGATGAACAGGTCAATGAGGCCCTGGATTGCAGATGGGTCAAAGTCTGAAGAATGAGACTGACCTGAGGTGCAGAGTTGTTGTGAGAGGTTGTTTCCAGAATGTTGAGAAGAATGAAGAAGACAACCTGTTTGCCTCGACACCTTCACTGGTGACAATGAGACTGCTGTTGTGCATGGCAATGTCTCAAAACTGGGGAATAACCCTGGGAGATGTGAGCACTGCCTTCTTGCGTGCAGCAATGTCTGGTGAAGTGTATGTTTGGCCACCAAAGGAGTTCTACCCGAATGGCGATTGTCTCTGGGGGTTGAAGAAGGCTATGTATGGATTCAGACAGGCCCCAAAACTGTGGCAAGAGCACTTTGCTGAGGTAATGACCTCAAAGCATGGATTCAGGAGATGCAAGAGTGATCCGAATCTCTACTGCCATGAATCTGGGAAATTGTATGTGCTTGCATACGTCGATGATCTGTTGGTCGTAGGGACTNGATTCAGGAGATGCAAGAGTGATCCGAATCTCTACTGCCATGAATCTGGGAAATTGTATGTGCTTGCATACGTCGATGATCTGTTGGTCGTAGGGACTGATGAAATGCGGAAGGACTTCATGTCCAGACTGTCAGAAGAGGTTTTGCTCAAAGAGACTGGTTAGCTTGTGCCAGGGACTGAGCACACTTTTCTTGACAGAAGATTGCGACACAATGGTGATTCGATTGATGTGTTCACAAGCATACATTGATTCGACCCTGGATCTGTATGGAATGAAGAACGCCAAGCAAGTTGCGACGACTGGTTCTGTGACGATTGTTAAGAATGTTTCGGACACACCGCTGAGTCCTGAAGAACACTCGGTGTACAGGACTGCAGTTGGAAAACTGCTTTGGTTGGCACTGATCAGAGGTGACATTGCTTATGCGACGAAAGAATTGAGTCGGGATGTGACCGGCCCGACAATGCAGAGTGTCGCAAAGCTTTAGCACGTGTTACGGTATCTGATTGGTACCAAAATGTGTGTCTTGAGACTGCGTCCATCTTATCAGTTGTCTGATGGCAACTGTTCGTTGGATGTGAATGTTTATGTGGATTCCGACTGGGCTGGATTTTCGAAGACTATGACTAGGAAGTCGACCAGCGGATCCACTGTGAATATACTTGGGTGCAACACGGTAAGCGCTGCCAGGACCCAAGGTACACTGGCGTTGTCGAGTGGTGAAGCGGAGTTGTATGCGATTGGCCAAGGAGTGTCGGAAGCACGGTTCCTTCGGTCAATGTTGCTTGAAGCAAAGCTGGCAAAGAAGGTCAATGTGATTGCTCACACTGACTCAACTGCCGGTAAGTCAATGGCAACCCGCTTCGGCACTGGAAAGAAGACAAAGCATGTGGAACTGAGGTTCCTGTCTGTGCAGAATCTGGTGCAAATGGGCTTGCTACGAATGGCAAAGATTGATGGCACGCGGAATCCCGCAGACCTAATGACCAAATACGTGGCCACTGATGTGCTACAACGATTGAAATCCCAATTGGGAGTGGTCTCGAATTGGTTTAAAGGTAGTGTGGATTCTGATGCTCATGTGACTGATGGTCATGTGGCCGCCCTGAATGCTCATTGCATACCCCGCCCTCCCGCCCTGAGTGCGCGTTCTCTTCACTGTGCGTGCATGTACTCTGCCTGCACTGTGTGCGAATGCTTCTCTAGGCGTCGTAGGACTGAAGTCCACGCCGAAGGACTGAGTGCATGAGCTTCTGATTGCAGTGTGTGCATGTCCTTGAGTGAGTGAATGCAACACGTCAATGCTGTCTTGTCTAATGTAAAGTGAAGCCGACTGCTTGTCATGACTGCATGTGCACTGTTTGTTTCCCTGAAAAGCCCAAAACCACAGAAAGAGAGTGTGAGAGAATGAGAGAGTTTTTCGATCCGAAATGTTTTCTTCGTTTGGCAGAAATGCAGGATTTGCCGATCTCGAATGAGATCGAATTTTCTTCGAAATGTTTCTCTCGATCGGTTTCGCCGAATGTCGAATCGAGTGATTGCAAGTGTAGGTTGCAACGCAAGGGACTGTCTGAGACAATTTCCTTGCCGAATGAGATCAATGTGTTTCCCCGAAATGTTTTCTATGAATGCTTCCTTAGTGCGACTGTAGACTGCTCCGATTGCCCCTGCGACTGCCTCCTTGCTTCGACTGTAGCAATGGCTAACCCCGCGCTGCCGACTGTTCCGGAAGTCCGCTATGAGGAGTTGACTGGAGAACAACTGGCTGTAGATGTGGCCGCCTTGAGTGGCCTCACTGTCGAGGAAGTGAGAAGTGATGGAGTGCAAGCTTCATTGATTGCATTGCACCTGACTGGAGGAGTGCCTGAGACTCGCCAGGACCTGATCCGATTGGCGACTGGCGAATCCTTCGTTCGCCCGACTGCCTTTACACGAGTGGTGCAAATGTCCTGACTATGGATGTTGAGATTGGCGACGAGAGCTCAGATGAGTCACTGCGTGGGAATCAGCAGATTGATGCCGCGCTGGGCACCCGGCCGTCTGCTGAGACTGCCCCAGCCTCCGAGCCGAATGCTGAGCAGACTGCTTCCGATGGAATTCCGCCGACTGTTGCAATGCCTGGGATCCTGAACCCAGAGATTGGCGGGAATGATTTTCCGGTGGAGTCCTTGCATCTGATGAATGAGACACTCACGACGCACGCTCTCGAGGAATGGCCCGGTGAATCGAGAAGTGTCTGCCGCACTGTCTCGAATGGACATTGGCAAGGATGTCACGAAAGTTTGGCAGCGACTGGATGAGTATGTGATGACTGACAGCCAAAGGGAATGCCACAAGATCGAAGTGGAAGGTGGTGCGATTGCCAACCGGCTGGACGATGCACAGGTCGGACTGGCAGAAGCAGTGTACCGCCAAGAGTGGAATGACGAATGGGCTCCTATCCTGTCCCTCTTCAGCCCCGGGACACGGAGTGGAGGACTGTCGGGTTGCAGATTTGAGCACCCCGATGAGCAGTCGAGTGGCCCAATGCCGAGCTTGCGACTGAGAATGAACTCACTGGGCATAATGTGGTCCAGAACGGCCCGAACGAGTGCATGCTGGAGACTGGCTGGTACTGCGTGTCGAAGGCTGAGAGAATGTTCCTTGAGAAGGGACACAGGCACATCGAATGGAAGCTCACTGCCAATGCAAAGGAGAATGTGGTGCATGATCTGGTGAATGTCTACGACTGGATAATGCTCCCCGCGAGTGTCGGTGAGAAGTTCTTCCGGAACTTTCGAAGTTCCCGTGCCATCAGCTGAATGGCAGCTTTTGTGCACTGTCAGCAATGCGCAAGACTGTGCAATGGTACTGCCAGGGATGCTTTGATGAGAATGCCGACGATGAGGGAGTGGTCTTCGTCGTGAGGCGAAGAAGCAAGAGTGAGGCCCAGAGGAAATGGGTCGCAGACTCGAATGGGAAGCTGGAGAATTATTTTAATCGCCAGTTCACTGACCACATCAGCACCCAGAATGGCTATTGGAGAATGACGACGAGCATGTGGGTGTCGCGAATGTGCCCCAGAAGTGGATCTGGAATGTTCCGGATGATTCCTCCCAGTTGAGCATGGGCATCATCAGAATGCCCCAGAATGAGAGCATGATGTGGCGTCCGCATGGCACACCATTGCTCTGCCTTGCAGAAATGGCAGAATGGAATCGCCTGGGCCACTGTTCGCCCCAATGGCTTGATTGAGTGGCGCCTGATGGGACACCGGCGAGCTTGTGAATGCTTGGAATGGCCCTAAATCCTCGACTGCCCCAATGTCATCCAAGAAGGCCAAGACAATGGCCTCATCAAGCTCGGCGACTGTTCTCTCGGATGTCGCGAATGCCTTGATCCCCGGAGCTGAGGTCGTCCTCCGCATGAATGCGAATGCGAAGACTAAGTGAGCAGCACTGAGTCGCAGTGATAATTAAGGAGTGCCTTATCGAATGCTACATTTTGGAAATGTGAAGTCTATGTTGAAATGTTGAGTGGATTTCTTCCGCGGAATGCAGAGAATGAAGTTCTCGGATTCAATGTTGTACAGAGCATTGCCCGACTGTGAGCACATCGACTGTACAGTGCAATATGCCTCCCCCCTTTTGCGATTGACTCGAATGATGTCTTACCGTTCGAGCAAAAGTCCACGAATGAGAGCAATGCGTCCGAGTTTGTTTTCTTTCAACTGTTGGCGAATGATGCTTTGATTGTTTACCGTTTGTGATTGAGTGATCTTCGACTGAAGTCAAGATAAAGGGACTGTGTTAAATGACACTACCCTAATGTGACCCTAATTTTCACGATGCATTTGTGAATGCAACAATGCCGAATGGCATTGGCTCAAGACTGCTTGCACAAAGGAAGCTCGAGTGTGTTGTGTTACTGGGAAAGTGATTGATCTCTAGGTTGCTCTGGAGTGTTTGGATTGTATAGTGGAATTTTGCACTCTCTCTCTCTGCATGCACAACAGGTTGTCCTTCCCACGATCGCCGGGCAAAACGTCCCAGCCACGGTTTTTCTTGGATTAGGGCGGTCGGTTTCTTCCTGCTCAGCCTGCAGGCGGACGGGGCAATCGGGTCCTGGGTTGCCCAGTGGCAGCGCAAAGACGACGCCGAAGCCTGCAAATCGTCAGGCTCGAGTGGCAGTCGCGCAGGCGTGGAGGAGAGTCCTGCAAGCCGCAGGTGCTATCCTTCGTACCCGGGCACGGAGTCCCAGCCGCCTATGACAAGGTGATACCTGCACCAAGAGTTTGAGAGGCGCTCTGCGGGCGCTGGAGGCAGCTCTCGACAGGCAGAGCTTTATGGCCCCGGTAGGGCCCCGAAGTTTGAGTCTTTTAGCGAGGCCCAGCACGGATCCTCGGGCGGCTCGGGCGTCTACCTTCCAGGCCAGGAGTGTCTCTGCGACGCGCGCAGCGCGGGGGGGGCCGAACCGAAGGGCGGCGGCTTCCCCTGAGCTCAGGCGACTCCGGCGAGCTCCGGGCCGCTCCGGCCGCCCCGGCCTCGGCCGGGGAGTGCTGCAACTTCTCACGCTGCTCCCCCTGCCAGGCCTCCAAGGCACTCCGCTCCGAGGCGCCGAGTTTTGCAAGAGTTCACCGAAGTCACCCAAAAGGTCTTTCCGTGAGGCACAGAGCAGTGCCGCTCTGCGGGGCGCCTCGGCGGGCCGAGCTGCCGTGGCGTCGGTGCCCCAAGCAAGGCTAAGGGCTTCTGCCGTGGCTCTGTCTCCTGAGAGCTTCGCAGGGATGCTCGAGCATCGCCCCGGGTCACCAATGAGGCCTCAACTCGTGGGCACCGGGTGTTTAGGTGTGAGTGGGGGGTGGGATGCAGTTCCGGTACTCGCACAGCCTGATCGACGCGACTGGTCGGTCAGATGAGGCGCACTGCTATTCGACAGGCTTCGGCAGCTTGACGTAGAGCATCTGGACACAACAGCCCCAAACAACTGAAACTGGCCCCAGATCCTTCTCTAGTCACTAGTCTAGGCCTCGCGCCATTCAGACGAGACCGTACCGGAGGCTGGGCGATGGGATGTTAAGTGGAATTCAGGATTTATTTGATGAGCTTCTGCGCCCACGCCCGACAAACCAGCGATCGAAAGCTGCGTTTCAATCCCGAGTCGGAAATCTCGTGGTCCACAGTCTACACTGTAGTCACTGTAGTCTCGCAAAGAAGCAAGGCTGCCTGGCCGGAGCGTCGGCTCCATGCCACGGAGGCAGGAGTTGCAAGGCAGAGAGCATTGACACCGACGAGCCGTCTCAGGAGTCCTCGGAAGACGAGCGTGGCCCCCGTCCGACACTCCCAAACCCTGCGATGCTGAGCTTTGCAGGCGTGCACGGCTCCAGCGCGAGCTGCGCATGCGAGAGGCGCGGTGCATGGAGCTGCAGGTGGGCCGGCGAGGAGTTACGAGGACGGACGAGAGCCATCCGGCACAGGAAAGGCTGGAGGGCCGCGAGCGCAACGTGACCGCCCGCGAGGCCCGGCTGGGCCCTCCTCTCCCGTACGTTTCGACAGTACACACCCTGCCGGTGCGTGGCTCACAGATGCTCACAGCTCACGCTTCATCCTGATAAGCCTGCAGGATGAAGCCAAGGCACGGGCTCCCCCGCAACAAACACGCTACTCATGGTGCAAGTGCGACGAATTTCGCCCTGTGCGTGGTCCCAGCCTGGTGCAGTCGCAAGAATTATTGTCAGACTCAGTTCAGTCGCTTTCCTTACCATGCATTTTCGCCTCATCTAGCCATCATCATGATCGTTAAAATCGCTGCATGTTTCTTTTTTTGCATTGTGTCGCTGTTGCCTGTCGTCACCCTTGGTGCTGTCGATGTCATGTGGTATGCCACAGGTGGTGCGTCATCTCATCGTTTCTGTGCTCAAACAATCGTGGAGCTGCGAAAGGGCTTGGCTTCTTGTCGGCTTGGTTTGGGGGCGCTGCCTCAAGCGTGAAGCTACGGCAGTCAGAGGCGAACATCCGGGGGGATATCACGGGACGTCCCGATTGCAGATGGAGGGAAGCATCTTCAGGACTTTTGCCGGAGACGGCTCGACGTTTTTGCTTGTTGTGCATGTGCAACCGGTTATCGCCCTATTGCAACAGCAGTGCTTCGGTTCTTGACACTCACATCCGCTTCAGTCCGACCTGGTCTCTCGCGAGAAGCGTGTGGCTGACAGGGAGGCGGAGTTTTCGAAGAGTCCTGGAGTCTGGAGGGCTGGTTTGCGCTTTCGTCGAGGCCGACTTGGCGAAGATGTTCGATCGGCTCACGGAGCGGGAGGACCGGAGCACGCTTCACCTGATCCCTGGTTACCGAGCGTGAGACCTTCTGGGCTGGGCCGGAGGAGCAGCACCGGAAGGAAAGCCAAAGCCGCCGGAAAGCCCAGGACAGAGCAAACCAAAAACCCCGAAGTGCCGCTCCGAAGCGCCACCCGAGGCCTGGCAGAGCTCAGCTCCAAGGAGGAGGGCCTGAAACAGCAGCTTCAGGCCAGGGCACCGTAGAACCGCAATCGTGGCTTCGAGGCTTCGAAGGGCTCCGCTGCAGAGGACGCCCGGAACCACAACGCCGACCTGCACTGCCGGCAAGCGGACCTGGACCAGCGCGAGGCCAAGCTGCGAGCCGAGGAGGAGAGAAGTGGCGTTTCTTGTGCTCGCGCATGCTCGCTGCCACGCTCTGCGCCGCGAGCCGCAGAGGAGCGCTGCCGGGATCTCAAGCGTGGTCTTGACGAACGGGATGCTCGCTGGCACGAGGTGGGCTTTGCGCTCCGCCGCTCCGCTATGCTCCGCTACTCCTCTCGCCCCATCCTCTCATGTCGAGGCTGCTAAGGATGCCTCGCTGGTGCTGAAACCGCACCTGAAGCAGCGCATGTCCGCTGCCAGAGATTGGGGCTTGGGGGCTTGTGCTGTTGAGGAAAGGGTGAAGGATGGCAGGGGCATAAAAATAAAGGGTGGAGAGTGGGCTCGGTTTTGCACGCGTGAGGTCACCCCGCGGCAAAGAGAATGTCGAGCTGCAGCGGCAGCTGGAGGCAGCTGGCTCGGTCTCAATGCGTGGATGACAGTGGCCAGTACGATTCGCAGGAGCAGCGCGGGCTCATGCACAAAATCAAGCGTCCAGAGCCTGGAGTCTGGAGTGTTGCCAGCTTAGAGAGCCCTTGCCGCCACAAGGCAAGCAGGACAGCTGGGCAGCCGAAGGCTGAAGCTGCAGCAAGAGACACAGAGAGAGCCCTTTGCTCTTGCCATCGAGGCTTGGAGGAAAGCCGTGGCCACCGAGACAGCTTCGGAAGTGAGGTTGGAAGGCCGTCGTCCGAGTTCGACTCTTCGTGACGTGGAGCTGCAGGAGACGGTCACCGGCCCCAGCTACTGAGCCCTGCAGCGTACTGGGGCTATCATGTGAAGTGATGAGGCTATGGCCTCACTTGCATCACTGGATGTCATCGCTAGTCACTAGCAACACTTTGAGAAGGCTTCCCATAGTTGAGCACTCCACAATATTGAGCGAGGCGAGCATTGGTGCCCAGGGGAGGGGCTCTAGGGCATGGCTGGGGAGATTCGCCATGCGCGGAAAACGGAGCGCTCTTGCTCTTGCTCGCCGTCTCAGCTTTCAGAGCCTGATGCGCCTGAAGCGCCGACCCGTGGGTTTGCTGGCACTGGCAGCAAACGGTAGTCGGTAAATCCCGTGGGAAGAAGAGAGCTTCCAGAAAGCTTGGCGGCAGCATCTTTGGAGGGCACTGGCAGCAGCACCGATGGAGCTTTGGAGCAGAGGAAGCGAGCCATGCAAGCCGTGTTCGCTCTCGCCCTGACCGATGCTTCGGCGCCGCGAGGCCGTCACAATCCGCTGCTCTGCTCTGCTCTGCTCTCGCCGATGTGTCGTCTTCCGAGGCCCGCGGCGAACGCAACAACGGCGCGCGGCTCGCGGAGCAACACGCTGTTCACGAACCAGGTGCGAACGAGCAGAGCAAAAACCCAGCAAGCCGTTTGTCTTACTTAAGTTCCGCTTTTGCTACTTTTGCTTAGCATGCCACTCTTTGCCAGTCTTTGCTTCTGTTGTGGGTGATGCCTCGCCCTAATTTGTTGGTGAGCCTGCTCAGATGGCGTTCTTCTGGGCCTCCCCGAGGGGGAGGCGGCACAGACGTCAGCGAAAGCAGGGTCCGCCTAGAGCATTTACTGTCACTGCACAACAAAATCTCTGTATCCCTCTCCCTGTCTCCCTGTCTCCCTGTCTATCCATCTGTCTGTCTTTCTGTCTGTCTGTCTATCTCTCCATCTCTCTATTTCTCTAAATATCTGTCTCTCTCTCTATCTCTCTGTTGTCCAGTTGTCCAGGCTGAGGTGGCTGAGGATGGCAACAGCGAGGAAGGTTCAGAGCATCCAGTCACTTGAAGGGAGGATAACTCGCCTCCACAACTGAGTGCTCAGACGGCTTTGCCAGGCCTTCAAAGTGGATATCCGGGTGGAGCGGACGAGTGGGAGGAGACGAAACGCTTTGAGGGAGTCCGAGCGTGAGAGGAAACCTCGTGCCTCCTGCAGGAGATCTTCGCCTGCCCGCTCAGCATCCGCTTCACGCAGGTTGTGCGCGGCCAAGATCTGCGAAGGTGAACGGTGAGAGCTGTCAGGACAAAATCCACCCCTTCTTCTACCGGTCTCGGCCTGAAGCTAGTGCTGATGCAATACATAGCTGTCTCTTACAGTTCACTTCTTTGATCGTTGGGAGTGGTTGATGGCTGGGGGGAAGGGCAAGATGAGAGGGGTTGGATAATCCACCCCTTCTTCTACGGTCTCGGCCTGAAGCTAGTGCTGATGCTATACATAGCTGTCTCTTACAGTTCACTTCTTTGATCGTTGGGAGTGGTTGATGGCTGGGGGGAAGGGCAAGATGAGAGGGGTTGGATGGCAGTACGAGTCCAGAACATTGTGCACCCCGAGACGAGCAGCCGGCGCAAGAGGACAGCAACGCCGAGCGAACAGGATATGATGGTGGAGGGGAAGTAGGGAAGGAGAGCTGACATGTTTGAAGAAGAAGTATCTTGTGGCCAAAGTGCAGAGTTGTCTTTGAAGCGGACATGCTGAAATCGCCAGCATTGTGCCATTCCATTTCTGGCCATCACGCTGTACTGTGCACTTGTTATGTAGTACAGAAGCAGCAGGCGAGCAGCTTGACGGAACGTCGGCTGTTGTACTAGTACAACTGGCCTTCGGCGTTCTTTCGTTTTCGAGCCGTCGGACCGTCGGAAGGCGGTGTAACCGGTGTAAGCTACAACAGCCTCAGGTGAGGCAAGCTTCGAAGAGGGCTTTGCATTCTCTCAAAGAGCATCGAAGCGGGGTCCGCGGAGCGTGTGCTGAGTCGTGGGCCGATCGTCAACGTCCTTCCCAAGATCCGAGCCGTCCCGGCCGTCTCGGAGGGTCAGCTGCTCGGAAAAACGGCTCTCGGGCTCGGCTCAGGGCTGAAGGATCTGAAGGCTGTAAAAAAGGCACTCTTTTT
Source organism: Symbiodinium sp. clade A Y106 (assembly GCA_003297005.1). Lineage (NCBI taxonomy): Eukaryota > Dinophyceae > Suessiales > Symbiodiniaceae > Symbiodinium > Symbiodinium sp. clade A. The sequence continues at coordinate 37,610 of BGNK01001938.1, forward strand.
TTGAGGCACTCTGAGATTTTCTCTTTTCTTTCGGTCAGGTGATGAGGAGGTGCTGGACTTGCTTCCGCCCTTTGCGCCCATCCACTGCCTTCAGAAGGCCGGCATCCAATCCAATGACTGCGATGTTTCAAGCAGAGGAGCCTCTGGTGCGTCTCGGTTATATGAGGGGAGAAGGAGTATTCGTAACGATTGAGTAATGACTTGGGGCTGGACTCTGTAGCATACGTTGTTGTCTTATCGAGTGCGGTACATCATCTAGATGTGCACCTTAGCTGCAGACATGAGCAACAGTGCGGACTGCAGGCGCGCTCGGATCGCAGGCACTGTAGTAAGGCGGGCCATGGCGGATGCGTGTGCGCCGTGTGCGCTGGGCGATCTCGCTTCGCATGGGCAACGGCTTCGGCTTCGTCGGCTTCGGCTTCAACCGGGCCGCGGCGAACGTGGCAGGCGCGAGCTCGAGCTCGAGCTCCTCGTCGATCTCCTTGTGCGTGCCTGCCCAGCTCACGGAGGAGGTCTACACGGCCCTCGCTGAGGCAGACTGCATCCCTCGGCGTTGGCACCCCGAAGGCCGCGAAGGCCTCTCCATTCAGGCCTGCAAAGCCTTGCCGCTTCCCAAGCCGCTTCTCCTTACCGCCTCGGGTCCCTGAGGCGGTACCGGAGCAGCCTGCGAAGCGCCTGTTGCCGCTCCTGGAAGGGTCGCAAGACAGGAGAGAGGTCCAGAGTCCAGAGTCGCGATTTCAAGATTTGTGCCATGCCCCTGAAGGCTTCCTGGGCTGGTGTCCGCCTTGCTGTGTCTCTGATGCAATGGAAGGCTTTGCGCGGCTTGAGCTCGGCTCGACGGATCCGTCTCTTAGGTCGGAGGGCCGGGCGGAGCTGGTGAGGAAGACGACGAAGTGGCGCAGCGGGCCTGGTGGGTCACGGCGCCCGGTGAAGGACTTGCAGTCGATACCTTTCCTGAGCCCCGAGGCGCCCAGGACAGAGCGTCCGGCTGTTCTGCTTCCCGCTTCCCGCTTTCGTTTTCTTCGGCTTTTCTGAGGCGCTTCAGAGCGGCTGCGGCGGAAGCGGCTTCCGCTTTGCGGAGCTCTTTGCGGGGATCGGAGGGTTTCGGCTCGGGCTCGAGAGTTTGGGCGGGCGCTGTGTCTTCGCCTCGGAAATCGAGCCCTTCACCCGGGAAGTCTACACGCTGAACTTCGGGACTCGCCCGGAAGTCCTTGGAGACATACAGATGATCCAGGCACCGAGTCGACTTCGCTTCTTGGCCGCCTTGGCTCTTTGGCCCTCGGCTCCCATCACGCAGGATGAGGAGATCCCGCCCCACGACATGCTGGTGGCAGGCGGCTTAGGGCCTTTTTAGTCGAGAGCGCACGGGCTCTTGATAGCTTTTCTTAGGCTTCCCGTGCCAGCCCTTCTCCGGGCTGGGGGAGCAGCCTGGTTTGGAGGACCCGAAGGGCCGGGGCCTCCTCTTTCGGGAGGTCTGCCGCGTCTTGAGAGCCCGTCAGTGTCCACTCTTCCTGCTCGAGAACGTCCCCGGCCTGGCAGAGACTGATGAGGGCAAGGCCTTGAAGGCTATCAAGGAAGAGCTGACGGCTTGCAACTACGATGTGGTCTTGAGGACGCTGAATGCCAAAGCCTTCACCGCCCAGTCTCGGAAGAGGATCTTCTTCATCGGCTTTCGCCAGGACCTTGGCCTGGCCAAGCCGGCCATTGAGATTCCAGACTTTCCGGACTTGAACTTGCGGGCCAGGGACATCTTCGAGCCGGAAGAAGAGCTCAACGCTTCACTGCTGCAAGCATACACTCTTTCGGAGGAGCACTTCCGAAAGCTTCAGGGATGCAAGAAGTGGTCCAGGCGCGGCGGCATGACGGACACCTTCGCTTGGGGGGACAAGGTCTGTTCCACGCTGGTCGGTCACTACGGTACCAGCATTTCGAGAGGCAACTCACAGCTGGTGCCACGGCCAGCGCCCCACCTTCCTCGACGCTTCAGCCCCCGGGAGTGTGCGAGGCCCAAACCGCTCGTTTCAGCCTATGTGGAGCTTTTTCGCTGGGTGTTGCGTGCTGTAAAGGAGCGTAATCTGTTCGGCTTCTGCCGCTGTCTAGTTCACAAGACCTGCACGCTTTCCGCCTCTTTTGGCCACATCTGTGTTCAGCATGAAGCAGCGTTGTCATAGGCTCATGGGCTTTCCCGACAGCTTCAAGCTCACGGAGTATTCTGAGAGTTCGGGTCAACCGGCCGTGTGGTTCCGCAGACTCTACAAGATGTTCGGGAACAGCGTCTGCCCGCCGTTGGTGGCCACTTTGGCCAGCGCCATGCTGGACCACGCCAGTTGGGGCAAGGAAGGTGCAACTCGTTGGTCGCAGCTCGGTCGCTCAGCCGCTCTGAACCTGGCCTTGAGCTCTGTGGCACCAGGCCCTCGCCAGGAGATCCAGAAGGCTCTACATGCTTCCTGGCATTCCTGGCAGGCCTTGCACACCGAGGCTCACGCAGAGGATCACACAGAGGATGGTTAAGGGGTACAGCCTTAGAGCGAATCTAGCCGAATCTAGCCGAATCGCTGGACAAGCTTCCAGACGATAAGGAGGTCGAAGTGAATGGTCCTCCAGGTCGAACTTGGCGAAGGAGTGAACGCCTCTGCTTTCCGCCCGAACCGGCTAATTAGAGAAGTCACAGAGCATCGAGTGAGCTGCTCGCAGGACCCAAAAAGCTCTTAAAGCCCATACCAAGAAAATCCCGCAGCGGCAGGGCGATGACCTTTGGTCGATGGACAATCGCCGCCTCTACGTGCCTTGGGCAAAGCCGGAGTGAGACGAGGCTTCCAAGAAAGAGCTTCCGACTGTCTGCTGTGACGAGGCGCTGCAGCTCACGGCCATGGTGCCTCGGCTGCAACTCTCCTTGGAACGAAGGATGACGGAGCAGACTCTGCCCCGAAGTGCACGGCTGCTACGGATCGAGAGCGCAGAGAGGGCGGGGCCGGGGCTTGTGAAAGGACCTCTGGCCGCGGCGCTGCCGGGTGCGCTGCTTGCGCAGGCCGGGCCCCGCCCCGCGAGATGAGGCGAGCCGAGCCGCGGGAGCCGCGCTGGCAGGGAGCGATTGCCCCGGCACAAGTTCAAGACTCAGTACCGGAAGTGCCGGGCCCAACCTTACTTTCCGCTCTGCTGCTCTGCTGCTCTGCTGCTCTCTTCCTGTTTCTGAGCTCAAGGTTCAACACGACGAGCTCGGGGCGGTGCATCGATGTTTGCACCAGGCGTCGAGAGGAAGGGCCCCCGCCTACGGCTGGAAATGCCCGATAGCGGGAGGTACCAGCAGTTCGACACCTGGAGCTGGTACGAGCGGGCCCTCGAAATCGAGGGGTGACACTGCGCGACGCGTGTTTTGGTATCAAGTTGAGTGCGTCTTCTCCAGGTACTCGCTGTCCCGGCGGCTTGGGTCCATGCTGTGCATCTTCGAGGCGGGGTTTTGCCACTCTTTCTCTTTCGGCGCTCGTCCGGCGGCCCGGCTCCGAGGCTGCACCGGTGCTCGGGGCTTTGCTCTTCCGCAGCGGCCTCACGGGCTTCGAGCGCGGGCCCCGGCGCATCCCGGCGAAACGGCGAAGCCTCGAAGCGGAGCGCAAAGGCGCAAAGCGCTTCGAGGTCCCGCCGACCCCTGGTCCTGGGATTCCTGCTGGCCTTTGGTGTGGACTTCCTGCGGCAGCAGGCCGCCGTGAAAACCTCGCAGCGTCCCGGTCCCCGCACGAGCCTCCGCCAGCGCAGCAGCACAGGTGCCAGTCTTTGAGCGTGCGCTCTCCGACCTCCAGGCCGGTCTGAGGTCTGAGGTCTGCTTTCGCCTGGCGGGTGTTGGAGTGTTCTGTTCTGGTCGCCTTAGGTCAGGGCCATCATGGATGGCGAAGCGCTGCAGGCAAAGCTTGCTGTTCAGGTTTCTTCGGCTTGCCGCATTTAGCTTTCGGAGAAGAGGTGTTCCTGCTTCTTGCTAAGTGCTTGCAGATGACGTCCTGGTGGAAGAAGGAGGCAGAGCAAGCTTCGCAAGCTGGTGAAGAAAGAATCTCGGTAACGGGGAAACATGGGGGCCTGTGTTGGAAGGGGGAGGAGCCATGCGGCGTCTGCCCAGCGCAGCCCATGCTCCCAGCCGCCTTCGTCACGTTGCGAAGGCGGCGTGCGTGCGTTGCGTTTTGGGTTCAGGTTGGCAGCCACCTTGGCCGTGGCCCTGATGCTTCTGCTGCCGCCAGGGGGCCCAGCGGCCCAGCCCAGCGACACCTGCCCGGCCCGACTGCCACTGCTGTGCAGAGAGGTACATCCTCGGGGTGGCCCGTGACAAAGTGCGCTCCTCGCTCCTCTCGCCAGCAGCTCAGCAGCTTAATGGCGTGAGGTGCAACCTCCCGTGAACAACCACAAGCCCTCGGAACCATAACTTGGCCTCGTCTCGACTGTTTTACATGAGATTCCCCGTCTTCCGTATGAGACCACCCTCATACCGAACCTAAGTGTCGATTGAATGTCCTTTCGGTGTAAGGTGCTGGTTCGGCATCGCTTTTATGCTGACATTGCAGCTGGCCTCCGTGGGCTGGAAGTTGTGGTCCAGAGGTCCAGCGGCAACTCGACGATGTGATGCGATCATGTTCGATGTCGTTGCAAGCTCTTCACAGGTCGCTCGGCTGCTGCGGTCCCGCTCGGCGGAGCGAAGGAAGTAGAGGAGCCGGAGGAGCCGGAGGAGGCGGAGGACTGGAGTGGAGGGCCACAAAGTGCCAAAGTGCCTTCAAAGGGCTTACGTTCGACGTCCAAGGACACGACAAAAACCAACGACGATGCCGAGGCGGGGCTCTCAGACAAGTTGGCCTCTGCACCGTCTGCGAGCTTGGCTATGCAGGCTACGCAGGCTGCGGCGGCCATGGGCTGATAGTCATGGCCTGCACAAGTTCTCCCCCACGCGGTCGAGCAGTGCTCCCGTGCGGTCGCGTCGTGCCCCTGCCGAGCTCCCTGTGCGCGCAAAAAGCCCAACACACAGTCGCGAGTAGAAATTGGGAGAAGGTGTTGTTCCGGTGTTGCGAGGGACAAAGCATAAGATCGAGTTTGGGAAACCGTGAAGAAGGACATGTTGCGACATGGGAGCTGGGTCATCACTGAGCTGCTTCCGCCTCCTTGGCTCTGCCGGCTTTCTTGGCCTCGGCGTGGTTGGAGGGAGCGCCCGGCCCTCGGCGAGGAAAGAAACCTGAGAGGGAAATCAGTCGGAGAGCCTTCATTCAGTTCTCCCTGCCTGGCCGGGCCGTCCTTTGAAAAGGTGCTGATGGCCGTCGCCTAGGGCTTTTTCGAGGTGTGATGTTGTCAACATGTGGGGCTTCAGCTTCTGGCACAGCGGGCACGGCAGGATGATCCGTGCCTCCTCCGAGCGGGTGGTGGGCCGGTCGGGCACTCGTCGGGCACTGCTCCCTCCTTGCTCCACTGCGTGCCACGCGTGTTCGGCAGGCATGGCGGCTCCTCCACACTACGAACCACGCTCTCCTGTGCGCGGGAGCCCTGGCAAGAGCCGGGCTGGGCTCCGCTGGGCGCAGGATGGTGCGGGCCTCTCATGCGATGCACAGGTCCCTCGCCTCAAGCGGACTTTTTACTGAGACGCTGATGCTGGGAGCTTACGACATGCTTACAGCTTAAAGGCTTACAGTGCTTGCAGGAAACCTCTGCACCGAGATGATGCTGGCAGGTCCCGCCGCAGTGCTCGAAGCGCCTCGCTGTCGCCCGCACCTAAGTCCCGAGGCGCGGGGCCGCAAAGGGATTGCCGCAGAAATGTCGGCTTAACCATGGATCCAGTGGACCATCAGCTTCATGTGCTGTTGCCGACATTATCTGAGCTCAAGCCCCAAGTTGTGCCAGGGCATGGGCGTTGCTATTCGCCCCGGCGCTTCGCGTCGTTCGCGGCCGAGCCGGGTAAAGGGTCCCAGGGTGGTAAGCATTTCTGCCAGGCTTTTCACTGCTCATTTCTATTTGTCCGTCTCTTCGTCCGCCTCTCTCGCTCTCTCGCTCTGTCTCGCTCTCCCTGTCTGTCTGCCTGTCTGTCTGTCTGTCTGTCTTGTCTGTCTTGTCTGTCTTGTCTGTCTTGCCTGTCTTGCCTGTCTTGTCTGTCTTGTCCGTCTTGTCTGTCTTGTCTGTCTTGTGACAAGACTCTCTTGTCTCTCTTGTATCTCTTGTCTCTCTTGTCTCTCTTGTCTTTCTCTCTCCCTCTCTCTCTTTCTCTCTCCTCTCTCTCTCTCTATCTCGCTATCTCTCTCTCTTTCTCTCTCGATCGTGTTGGCTTTGTTGTCTTTCAAGCTCACAGCTAGGTCCAGGTAGCTCTGACAAGTGTCTCTCCAGGCGGCACGTGCCCACGGCCGCCGAAGAGTTGGCCCAGCACAGCCAGGTCCGGCAGAAAGAGCAGTTTCGCCTCGGCCTCGTTCCTCCTTTCCTTTCTCCCGCTTTCTAGGTCCTGGAACCCTCGGTAATCAAGCGCTTCGACGGCCTCATGAGGCCTCGCCGGGCCTCGGCTCGACTTCGAGGTCTTTGTGTGCTTTGTTCGACCTTGCTCGCAGGCACCTGAAGCGTAACACCGACAAGCAGGACTTCGAAAAACAGGCGCCGAAGCATTTCACAGCTGTCGAAGCCTCCTGGCAAGGAAGGGCGGCGACGGGTGCATGTTCCTGCGATTGGAGGTGCTAGCCTCGCCGCCGGACGTCCTCGTGCCCGAGGAGTGCCCTACCGTTTAAGCAAGGCTGATTGCCCCAACGCTTCAGGCTTCAGGACAGTACAGGGTTTGGCTCACGCAGGGCTTGAAGCACCAGGTACGACGAGGTTCTCCGCGGGGAGTTCTCGCGCCACTGCAGCTTTGGTGCCGGGCCCTCGTTTTGTCTCCCGACAGCTTCCAGCTCCAGCGTCTGTCTTTGCGGCGCACTCTGCACTCTGCACAGGAACGACTGAACACCGAGCTGATGCATTCAGGAAAGTGGGCAGAGACCTCGAATCTTGTGCCATGTGTGCCATGTGAGGGTAGTTCTCTAAATTGGGTCTCTTGTTCAGGACCCCAAAACAGTACGGTACCAAAATGGATACCAAAAGGGACCCAACTTTAAAGAACTACCCAGGTGACTTTTGGGGAGGTCGAAGGGTCGAGCGTGAAGCCTGCGAAGTTTGCAGGTCAAGATGCTGAAAGAGCTTGGGTTTGTGCCCGGGCCCGGCAAGGCCAAAGGACCTTCAGCCAACAGCAAACAGCTAGCGACGCTGGCGACGGTTTGGAGCGGAGTTGTTGGCAAAGACCTTGCAGGACCCTGCCTGTCGTCCCTTGCAGTCGCCGACATTATCTTCCAGAGAGTCCCCGGTCACGAAGCCACTGCAAGCCCATACACCCAAGCCGCAGCACTCAGGTGCTCCATGACACGGACTATGGTGGCAAGCGCCTGACCTACGACTTCTTTTGCAAGGCCCAGCTAGGACTAAAGCCACGCCTGCGGGACGACGGGGAGAAATGTCTTTGCCAGGCTCTTTGCTTGGTGGCTGTGAACATGTATCCCAACATGGACTGGGAGGCCTCCCGCGCCTCGCTCCCTCCCTCGTTCGCTCCGCTCTCCCTTCCGAGTGAGAGCAAGTCCAGATGTCAAGGGGTGTTTACTGTTTCGGTCGAGGTTGGGTTTGGCTGCTCGGGATGTTGCTGATGAATCTTTCCGGTCGGTGGTGACGAGGATAGCGCTCCGGAGAAGTTCGCTCATGCAGTGCAACGGCGCACCATCCCCGCATTTCTAAGTTTTAGGCCCTTTGCCTAGTCCAGTTTGGGCTTTTGATGGGAAGGCAGCGATGGGCGAGCTCCTGCAGCGCATTGCGACAGCTGCAGAGGACAGAGCGAGGATTTGCTTCTGGCGGGCCATCCGACTCGAAAGGGGGAGAAAGGGGAAGGATGACGCGTGACGCTCCTGCAGGCGTCCTGCCCTACTCCCGGCCACACCGAACCCAATGCAAGAAACTTTGGTGATTAGTACTAACAACAAATAACAATACGAAGGGAGTAGATTGGCTTGGCCCAACTGATGTCCGTGCGGGAAAATCCTGCCACTCAAGCTGGACAGCGCGCCAGATCGGGATCTCGTTAGTGGCTCTTGCAAGTTCAAGAGCTGCAGTCGAAATTCATCCTGAATTTTGGCTGGTCTGCGCTATCAGTACAGTTTGGTGTTGCCGCTACATTTAATTTCTCATGACGAAAACACCGCCTTCTGCATAGTGCAGGAGTTTCAAGAGCAGTCTGCAGCTAACGAGCCAGCCGACTTCTCGCTGGACCCCAATGCTCCGGGGCCCAGTTCATGACGTGACAGCAGAGAGCTCTTGAAGAGCGCGAAGCTACCGAGTGCACAGGTCCTGCTCGTGCTGGACCACTTCAAGCCCAAGCTGCCGCTCACTTTGCTCACTCTTTGCAGACTAAGGCATCCACGACAAAAGTGTCCCCTGCAGCTGAGCAAGCTTCAAGACAGGAGCTGTGAAACTTGAGTGTCTGTGCCGGAAAATTGCAAGGACTGCAAACTCTTAAGCCTGGCCATCCAGTTGCATCAGTCTTTTCGTTTGCTGTGGATCCTATCTTTATTGGAAGAAACACGCCCAGCCTGCAAAGCCTTGATGGATTGGCAAGTCGCGAGGAGAGGTTTCCTCTCGGATTGGTCGCTTGCACCTTCAAGCAACTCCTTACAGGAGGTCCTGGAGCGGAGGACGGCACCTCGCAGCTACGAGAGGGTGGTGCTTTGTGCAGAGGTACAAGCCGCGCTGCTGGCGAAACACGGCCGGCTTTGCAAAGAAGAGAGCGGCTACACGGAGGATAAGGAGCTGTTCGACGACCAGTGGCGGGAGACGCTCCAGCTGACTGTGGGGATGCCTTGCCTCGTGCCGGGCTCGGGGCAGCTGGCAGCCTACTTGGGAGAGGAGATCGATCCCGCGGAGCGGTGCAAGGAGCCGCGCATTCGCCTGCGAGTGATCGGTTCGCACGGGCACAGCCCAGCGGCGGAGGCGGAGGATAAGGAGCAAAGCTACGAGCGGCGGCAAGTTCTGCCGCTGCCCACGGCACCGGCCTCGGTTGGAGACTGGGTGCTGCCCGTACTGCCCTTGGCGTCCTCAGAGCAGCGGCCGCGGCCGACCGAGTGGCTCGGAAGGCCTGGGCTCTGCCTCGAGGCGCTGCCTGAGCCCGGGCCAAGCGGGCCAAGCGGGCCCGGGACGTTCCGCTTCCTCGTTGCCTTCCCGCAGGACTCCAACGCTGAGGCGGGACATGGCGGGACTCTGCCCCGCCCCGCTGCGCTGTTTTGAGTGTTGGGAGGTGCCGCCGGAGATCTCCTGCATGGACCAGCAAGAGCTGGTCGCTCTGCCGGCGAAACACTCGGACTGGCTCACGCCTGTGGAGGAGTCTTGAATGGAACCTTGCACGTTCTTTGAGAGGGCGTGGACCTGTCATCGGAATGAGCTGTGCAGGAGACTCTGAAGAATTGCCAGGAGGTGCGTGCGGCACTTCAAAATCTGCAGTTGACGCTGGGCTTTCCATGGGCGAGCTTTGATCTGGAGCAGTTTTGCCGATGAGCAATGGTGAAGTCGAGGCCTCAAGCAATCGGCGCTGACGAAGCCGAAGAAGAGGAGGCGCGACCACAGTGCGACCGGTGCGACCGGTTGCAGTAAGAGCTGGCACTGCCGAGGACTCCTCGAAGAGCTCGAAGAGCTGTACTCTCGAATCCGAGGACTCCGAATCAGAGGAAAGGTCGCCGAAGATGCGAACGCTGAGACAGAGTCAGCGCGGTCGTGGGGGTGGTCGAGGGGCTCCTAGCTTCGGATGGTCGGTGAGAAAGCGACCAAAAGAAGCGACTGCAAGAGACTGGCTTGGGCCACTGGGGCATTCGCGTTGCCAGACATGTCCTGGCGTTTCAAGGCACGACCTCTTCGGCTCCTTTGCACGGCGCCAGCTGCCGAGCCCAATGGATGCCAGGCGCGGCATGTCGCGGCCTCCTAGTCCTAGTCATCGAGCGTGGTAGAAAGAAGCCTGCGGAGGCGACGTGGGGTTTTGTCTCTGCTCACGTCGCAACAAACAGCGCTCGCCAGGACCGGGACAGGCACAACGCGCCTGAAGGAGCGTTCGATTTGGAAGCACACGCAGGACCCCGGATCAAAACCTCTGAAAGGGGGGTTACAATACAAGTTGAGAGAGAGAGAGAGAGAGAGAGAGAGAGAGAGAAAGAGAGAGAGACGCTCCCTTGTGCAGGACACGGTGTTCGCCTCCCGAGCCTCCTCTTGCATGTTGGGAGGCCGACTCTAGCAGCGGGAGAGTCCAGAGTTTGATGTTAGTAAACGGTGTGCCCAGGGACCCTCAGGGAAGATGCCGGGCGCTTATAAGCTCAGCAGAACTCTCTTTGCCCTCTTGCCCCTGCCGTGGCATTTGGAGAACTGAGGATCTTCCAGAAAATCAGGCCAGACAACAGCTGTGCGGTATGGCCGGTATGGCCACAGCATCTGAAAGGCTTGAAGGGTTGAATGTGATCCTTCCGCGAGGACGACTCCATGAGCCCAGGGCTCCCGGCCGTCAAGGCAGTGGCGGGAGAGAAGTTCGAGTTGGAGTGGAGTCTACCGGCGTCTGCTCTTGCAGGAGGTCTTTGAAGAACACACCGAAGGCACTGGCGCCCCGGAATCCCGCCCGGAGCAGGCAGCAAGAAGCTTTCTGTCGTTACACCGACAGCAGAAGTTTCCAGCTGTGCAATGCAGGACAGCTTGGATCCCAACCCCGAGGCCGAGTGCTCTCTAGGGCCTCTCGGGCCTCTCCGGCATCTTTTCGGAGAGGAAAGCGGTGTGTGAAAGCCTTGATCGGAAGCTAAGGGTCCATGGAATTCAGTCATTTAAGAAGCAGCGGCGGGGCGCTGGACATGTAAATTGGTCGCCAGCCCAACGAAGAGGGCCTTTGCACATGCTGATATTCTCGGGAGACGTCCTGAGAACGTACCTGCCCTTTGTCCAGTACATGGCAGCCAAGCTAAGCACAGAACCTGGAAATTGTTCTGAATGCTGATACAGGAAGCTGTGGTCTAAGGTTTCAGACGGCGTACTAAGGTTAACAAGAATGGATGTTTCAGGCTAAAGCCGATGGATAAACTGGATTTGGCCACTTCTCCGTGTGATGGTCTTCGTTGCCACTCGGCGAGAGCCCCGATATGGAGCACGCCTCCTTCCGCAAACAGGGGAACACCAAATTACTTGGTCGAGCCATTCTTGATGAGCAAAACTTGGCACCGATGTCAGGCAGTTTTCTCCCTCTCTCAGGTACCGGCTCAGGTGTGAATGCACAAATTTGAGAGCCTAGCCGAACATGTGGTTCAGGTTTGAGTCACATGATCCACGTACCACTGAGCGACAGAATTGTTTCAGAAGCAGCGTCAGACTCAAGACTTGCTGTCGCGATTATTAGCTGATCTTGCCACGATGAAAGGGCAAAACCATTTTCCCGATGTAAGTTCAATCAACATTCCGGACACGCGGACACGCAGCCTTATGAGTGAAAAAACGTTTGTCAGAGTGTGATGATGTAAGAAAGACCACTACCCTTTCTTCGGAAGGGGGTGTCGGTGTGTGTACATCTTGTGAACCAAGGAATTCCGGTATGCAGTGCCGTCTGGAGCTGACAAATTGCAAGCAGGGGGCATGCGGCCATTACGTAGACGCATGCCAACGAAGCTATACGTGATGGTGGATACCAGACCTGATCAGTCTGGCTGCCTGCATTTTCGGATTAGAGCCGGGCCCCGTTGTGGCGGCAAAATGAAATACGGGATTCAGGGCTGCGATGTGTGTAGCTGGTAAACGGGACCTGTGTCTGTGTCTGTGTCTGTGTTCGCCACCTGCGAGGCGTCGCTGCCCCACCAGGTGGCCTCGCCTGAGCGCGGCTCTCCCGAGCGGCGGAGACGGCCGCAGCTGCCCTCCGGCGCTTTGTCAGGCGGAGCTTTGTCGCGAGACAGAGTCAGCGAGTCAGAGAGTCACAAACGTTCGTTTTGCAGGCAGCGGCTTTCTGAGCCGAAGCCTCGAGAGCGACGTTTGAAAGCTTGAGCGAATCGACTCGCTGACTAGCCGACCCGAGGCCCGAAGTCGGGATCGGCTTCCGGGCAATCCCTGCTGGTGCACAGCCCAGAAAGTCATGTTTCGACTCCAACCAAGCTTGCGCTCAGCTCGAGCCTTCCGAAACCAGGCGTGGGCCGAGCAGAAGGGCCTTTGCAGCCCTGTGAGCCCCGTCGGAGCCCCGCGCCGGCGGGCAGCGCCCGCGCAGCGTTCTCGCAACGAGAGAGCCAGCCGCTGAGGACAGCCGGAGGTCGACCACGAGCAGCCGCGCCGGCAAGTGGAGCCCTGCAGCCACCGCGGGGTGCCCGGGCCACGCCTCTTCGCAGAGCCGACACTCTGAGACCTGATCCGATCCGCAGTCTCGCAGGATCCCTACACTTATGCCTGCGGCAGTCCTACTATGAGGAGCGGCCGGGGTCTTTCTGGGGGGCGTTCTCTGTGCATCACCGCCAGGAATCGACGTAGCTTCATGTCGCTGGAGCGACTTGGAGCAAAGGTGAAGAAGTTCTGAATAATTTTCCTGGCTGTCTATTTGCCTGAAACCCGTGGAGTTCCGTTGAGGCAGCTTTTTGCTCTTTGCAAGGAGCTGAAGGCTCCCCGACTTTCGAAAGCTTGTCGACCGTAGTACTCCCTTTCTCTCTCCTTGTCTTGCTTTCTCTCTTTCTTTGTCCCAGATCATGCCGGATTTGATGAGCAGACAAGCTGTGGTGCGCATCTTCAAGAGAGCACAGCGCCCCGACTGGAGCAGCGGCTTGTTTGGGGCGTCGATGTGATGCTTCAGCCTCAGGTGTGCAGGTTCGGCAAGTGCACATGGCGGCAGTAACTTCGGATACCTGTCGCAAGAGGCAGGTCGCAGTCCGAGCAGCTGCAGATGCACTCTGTTGGAACCCAGTTGCAGTGAAGCTGCTTTGAAAAACACCCGTCGATCCGCAGCGTTCAGCCTCACATGCCTTTTGACGAGTTTTGACGGCCTCCTTTTTTCCCTCTCGCGGTCCAAGCCTGAGTTTGATGCTTCCAGGAGAGCAGAGCCTGGAGAACTGGAGAAATGAGGTTCGCCCCAGCGAGGATGTTCATCTGCTGTGTGGACTCTTCAGCTGAGTCTTTGCAGCATTTGCTGGGTGAAGTTGGGATCCGGACGCCACATGACATGAGCCAAGGATGACAAGGAGCTGCCCCCTGCCAAGCTTGTGACATCAGACGAGGCAGAAGCGGAATTCGAACTCCTTTCCCTGTGGCGAAGATACTTCCTTTCAGGTGCTGCCTGCCCGCTCGTCCTCAGTGGCGCAAGAGCTGACAATCGGAGCCCGCCCGGCCAAGGAAGCACCGTAGGGGCTGCGGCTCAAGTTGGCATCTCTGCTCAGCTTCTCTCAGGAGGAGTGCTTCACTTTCAGCGTTGACGTGGTGCGATCGCCGGGCACGAGCTTTGGCCACGAGCCCAGACTAGGACGGAAGTATAGGCAGTAGAGGAGCGGGAATCGTTCGATCGACCCAGCTTCTGGAAAGCACATGGTAGGGGTTCTGCTCAATGTCAAGTGGCATCGATTGGTGACGCCACATCCATGCACCCACCGCCTACCACAAGCAGCCAGATAATGAGAGGGTGAGGTGATCCCGCCGCCCGCCGAAACCTGTGGGCGCTCCCAAGAAGTGTTGGAGCAAGGCGGCCAACCATCGGCCGTGTAGATACTTCTGCCCATCACGAAGCCATGGACGGTGCGGCGGTGCAGGTCGAACCCCCGTTGACTGTAATGATGTAGACAGCTGGTCAGCACTTGGGGCGCTGTCCCGTGGTACGATGTCTAGACGTATATGCACGCTCAAAGAATGCAGAGCCTGAGCAGTGTAGGATGTCAATACCAGCTGTGGCCTTGTCCGAACGCCAAACGGAGGCCGCATTTCTCCGATCAGAGCCGACGGACGGGAAATGCAAGAAATTAACGGGAAATGCTTGCCTACGTTTGTGAGTTTTCTGCGTACCAGGTGTGAGACCACGCTGGATTTGATCCGGGCTTGTCTTTCACGCCCGGGCTTCGAGCCTTCGAGCGTCTGCTTTGCCACCACATTCAGGGACCCAAGCTGCCAGAAGCCAGAACATGCTCGCATTCCGAATGACTTTCGCACCTCAACGATGCTGCTTGACACCTTCGCCGGCTGCTGCACCGGCTGATAGCCAGAGCTGTAGAACGGCCGCTCCAATGAACTGGAAATTCGCCCACTTCGCCCACAGAAACCAGGTCGGCATAGCAGCCCCGTGTATTGTTGCCCGGGCCGCAGAAAATTAGTCCTTCTTGACATCCAATGTTCGATTGCTGGCTCTGAGATCGGCAAGGCGTAGAGTCGCGAGCAAGAGCGATAAGTGCAGCGATGCTCTCGCTTCTGTGTTCAATCAACCCAAAAAAAGAGAGATGCGCTGCCCTGAAGCCCGTCCACTGTGCGGGTAGCTAAGGTGTGGACATCTCGGCTGCTGGAAAGGTGGTTCCGGCAGCATTTGAGAACGCTCTAGGGCTGTGTGGTTCATCCCCGGTACCGTCCTCCGAATCCGGCTCCAGGTTTGCATGGTGAACGCAGTGCAGGCGGGAAGCCTGGTGGGGGACTGGAACAACCAGTGCGCTCCCGAAGCCCGGCAGAGCACGGGGCTTCGAAGACAGAGATGCACGACTCAGTGCTGAAGCCATGCCGCCATGCCTGCCAAAAAAAGCAGAAATCGGACTCCTTAGTGATGCTCCCCGAGCAGGAAACCGCAAAGAGAAGCAACGAGCCACGAGAATCAACAGAGCACTGCGAGAAGCAACAGGTGCGCGTGTCAAGGACGTCATAAGTTATGACTGATCTAGTGGTTCGTGTTCGCCCTCTCAGTCTTTGTAGCCTGAGAAGTGCTGACAGGACTACAGTCGATGGTCGGGTTAGTTGCAACCGAGACTTCACATCAACACGACGGTTTTTTCTGGTCCAAGGAAAACCGGATCCGACAGTACGACCGCTTGATGGCATTCAATGGCGATCGGCCCTCCAAAGGCACACGAAACTGCCTTGTAGTCCGTGTCTTTCCCCATTTGTAGTTTTCTCGTTCGCGTTTCTTCCTTCACTCTCCGTATCGCTGTCTCAGGGAAGGAGATGCTGGAAAAGCTTCGAGATGCCTCAGGCGCCGTGAATCACATGTCAGACACGGCAGGACAGGGGAAGTAACGGCCGAGGACTAACCTGAGCACCGTGCAGCTTTGGTGTGGCCTGTCTTTTCTGGATTTCAAACTTGCCTTATGCAGGTCCCGTGACCATCACAGTGCAGCGACCCGTGGTCCAGCAGGTGAGAGGGCATGTGAATCGGGCCTCTCCGGCTGGTCTAGCTTTTCCGACAGAAGGAAGTGCTCGGTGACCAGGTGATCGTTTCTAAGAACGGCAAGGAGCTGGGCCTCGGCGTCATCGATGGACAGAGCTTTCTCCTGGCAGCTTAGCTCCACCGAGCTGGCTGGCTTCAGTCTGCCAGCCCTGTAAGATCTGAGGTTACGAGGATCGCAGAGGGTGCCGTCAACGACCACAACCTTGCGGCCGCATCGGACCAGGTCATCAAGGTGCCGAGCCGGATCGTGTACCTTTGGCATGCATTCGAAGAGTCTTTTTGCGAGACCTGGGCCGAGAGCGCCGCTGAGGACGGTGGATGGCAAGAAGGGCTCCGGTGCAGAGCTGTTGAAGCTGATGGAGAACGCGCGTTCTAGCTTTACCGTCGAGATCCTGTGTTATGACTGACGGCGATCAGTGTCCGAAATTTTCAATCAGAAGAGATGGCAGCACAACCAGAAGTATGCATGCATCAAAATGCTCACCGAACCGCTTTAGATTCGAGGGGAAAGATCAACGAGTCTGCCACCACATGCAAGAGACGCCAGACGTGTTGCAAGTGACTTCAAGGACAACTGCAGCACTGTGCCAGCATCCTCGGTTGTTTCTGCTACCTGTGCAAAGTAGCGACGTAGCGAGCAGATGGGCCATAGTCTTGATACCACGAGGTTGCTGGGTCGGAAGGCACATGTCTTGGAATTGAGTTCATGAGCCCAGCCGACGATTGACTGGAGCCTTTCCGTTGCCAAGTTGATGTTAAGTGGAACGGCTCTGTTTTTGAGCCAGCTCGAGTCGACACAGCTCTCTGTAATGACAGAGACGGCGGTGCGACGCAGGCGTCCCTTTAAGTTTCACCGGGGCAGCAGTCGGCAGCTTTCGCAGTGCAAACCCGAACGTAGGACGGAAATCTGCGAAAGCTGGGCTGAAGGCCCCAACGTTGCAGCTCCCAGCAGATCGCAGACGGAGAAAGGAAGGCAAAAGGAAGACTCGGGCGCTGCGGCGGCGCGGGCCGCGTCAAGCGAGAGCGAGAGGCTTTTGTGGACGCCATGGGCCGGATCGCGATTCAGGCTTACACCGAGGACCACTTAGACGAGCGTTCAGGATGCTTGAGCTTCTGATTCTGTGCTGCAGCGCTCGAGGAGCCTTATTGTGACGAGTATCCAGAGCCTCACGAGAAGGCGCCGACTCGGCATCCTAAATTACCCTGGCATAGCGTGGCATAGCGCCTCAGATTCTGGCCTTCTTGTCCGACCGCCTGCCGGGACAGATCAGGTGCGCGGATCGGAGTTCACATGAGCCCGAGCCCCCTATGGCTGCTGCGCTCTGGCGCTCTTGCTCTGAGGACGATGCGCGAGAGCTTCCGCTATGGCTGCAGTGGCCGTGGCCAACGTCCGAGTGATGAAAGGGCTCTGTCGCGATACGATTCTCCAAAACCTCCCCCTGCTTGCTGGAGGCCCAGCAGTGTCGCCAGGCTATATTGGCCGGGGCCCCCACGGCTTGCTGCTGCGCACTTCTGCATGTGTGCGCGGAAAAAAGCCACAGAGATGCAAACTCTGTCCGTATATTAAAAGACTTGACTAGTTGGAGCGCCCGCTTCAAAGGGTCCGGGTCCGCGACTCACAGCAACAGTCAGCTTGTGTTCAAATCAAGTCCGACCCTGTCTCGAGCTCTGTGGCATTCCATAAGAAGCCAGCTCGTGTCCAAGGCAGGCGCTGACGGCGCTGACTTTGAGCGCTTTCTTTGGGTTTGCTGCGAGGGTCGCGACGCTTTTCGTCCGCTAGTTGTGGGCCGTGGGCCAGGGGTTGCGGTTTAGCACCAGAAACATTCAGGGTCGTCGTGTCATCGTCGCTGCTCCTTGCGGTCCTGGCAGGTGCATGTGCCCCAAGGGTACACAGGCACCTGTCCAGGATCCTCTTAGCGCGGATTCCCAGGAGAGGGACCCCCGATTTCCTCGCCTGGGAGCACACTTCGTGCGAGAGGGACTGGACACAGGAAGCAAAGTCATCGACTGGTGAATCTTAGCAGCCCAGCAGTCAGCAGAATCAGAATGTCTGTCCCAATTGGAGGATGGTTTACGCCTCCGGTCCTCTAGGGATGCCGGGAGCAAAAGTCGGCTCCGCTTAAGCTGCAGATCGAAGGTGCTAATGCAGCCTTCGCCTCGGCGGGGCGCGAAGGCTGGAAACACCCCCGGCTTTGCTAAATTCCACCTTCACAGAACCTGTGGACGTAGAAGCGATCAGAGCAGCTCGCGTCCTGAGATGGAGCAGGCCCACAAGTCCGGCCTTAAGGCTTAAGGCTTGCCTAAAGGGCAGGCCTAGAAGAGTCCGAGTTCCCACAGTACGAAGAAGCAGGGTTGCTGTCCAGAAGCTTCACGCATGCTCGAGCCACGCGAGTTTACACGATCCACAACTTCAAGTTTGGTTGCCCGCGGCGCTTTCAAGATGCATCTCAAGAAGCACGTGGCCACAGGTTGCATGGCGGCGATTGGCAGGTTTTTGCAGTGAGTAGGACACGCCTGTGATTGTGAATCAGCCAGACCTCAAAGCCACTGTCGGCCTGTCAGCTTGTTGCATGGCCCATGCCGGCGGCTGGCGATGCAGGCAAAAGAGCGGCGCCGCTCTGTCCGCGAGCTGGCCCAGTGCCGTCCGGTAGCCGAGGTGAGCGTGGATGCCGGCGACCTACCGCCGGAGCTGCTGCTGTCGGTGAGGGTGGGGAATCTCCGGCGTCAGGCCAGTGATCGGGATTTTGTGGAGAAAGGCGAGAGGGCTTAATGAAGCTGACGAGGCGACTGTGGCAGCCCTGCAAAAGCGGCCACTCAGGCGACCCGCTCTCGGAGACTACCATATCTGCTTTCCTGAAGTTGGAGGTTCCCAGAAGAGAGGTGTGTCGGGAAGACCCTGAAGCTGGAGTTGCTGCAGCAGGCGAGAACGGAGTGCTTTGTGCGCTTTGCTGTGGAAAGGCCCGACTCGCAGTGTTCGAGGTAGGCAGCGAAGTGGTGGTGTGTTCCCACGAGGAAGGGATGACTCTCGAGCTCTGCTGCCGATACGGGTGTACCGGGTGTACCTGTCTGCACTCCGGCAAGGAATCCTACCGCGTCGACTTCGAAGCAGGCCGGGGCGGAGAGGGTGCCGAAGGTAAGGCTGAGAAGTTTGGATAAGTTCCTGCCCGAACCTGGGGAGAAGGGCGAGCATGGGCGAACATGGGCGAACAGGACAGCTTGCCCTGACCGTGAGCGGCTCCGACTACGACCACGACGCGGCCAGTCGTGCGCTCAGCGCCGTTGTGTGCTTAGCCTCAGCCTCGGCCTGTCCTCTGATCGCATCGCAGGTGATGGGAAGTTCGACGTCGACGGCTTGCCTCAGATAAGGCACAGGTTTCGTCCGCAACTTCCCTTTGCGAAACCCGCCCTCTGCACAGGAGACAGGATGCGGCTGCCAGTGCCAAAGAGTGCCGCACTGTACTGACAAGACGTTTTGGGTTCCCGGACATAGCAACATCTGAATTTGGGCCACGACAGCTAGTGGAACAGATCTTGAGTTTAGTCTTGCTTGAGCATTTGAGAATTGCCAGCAGCAGAAGCAGGGACACGACCAGGAGGGGTTGTCAAATCAGGGCTTAGAGGAAAAGCAAGTTGTTTTTTTTGACGGGCAAACCGTAGCAGTTCACGTTCTGCTTTGGTGCCTCCTCCCAACAGGGAGTAGTACAATGACTGCCACATATTCCCTCGGTTGCTCGCTTGCTCTGCAACCTCTAACCTCGCTCCTCTGCTGCACGCTCGCCGTGCAGCTTCTTCTGCCGATTGCGTCTCTTGCTCCAGCACAGTTGGCACAGCTGTCAGGTACTTGGAGAAGCATGAGCTGCTGCCTTATCTGCAAGGCCTCCTCGAGACGGTGTGCAAGGAGAAGCCCGAGCGTCAAAGAGCGCACGGGAGGAGCTCTGATCGTTCTGTTTCACAGGAGAAGCCGGCCAACCCCTACCGCTTCCTGCAGTGCACCCAGAGGAGAGTTCAAAGGCTTTTGACGGAGCTGCGGCGTCCGAGGTGGCGACAGCTTGGCCTGGCGGAGACGAAGGCCTGAGAGCCTCGTCGCTGGCCTCGTCCTCTGTGGCTTTCTGCTTTGTGCCAAAGAGTCCCAGCAGGCGCCTGGCGGCCCTGGCGGTGCCGGCGAGGCTTTGGAGCTCCTCGCCACGCGCCCCGGCACTCCGCTCTGTGCCGAGCTCGAAGGCGGGACATGTTGGCCCCTTGCATGCGAGCTCAATCGGCTCAAGGAACATTCATCCACGATGGGTCGATTGCATGGTTTTGGGTTGATCGGTTTAGAAGAGCTGTTGCCTGCCGGCAGGGAGCCAATCCGCAACGCCGCTGCCACCGCCTCTGTGCCCGACTTCCGAGGAGGCCGAAACACAGACTTGGCCAGGCTTAAGCCTGTGGTCCTGTTGAGAGTGCGGTGGAAGGCCGGCACTGATGGGAGTCCGGGGACCTAGCAGACCTGGCAGCCCGGGAAAGGGTGCCACATGGGAGCTCCTCGCCTTGCAGACGTCTGCAGACTTGCAGACTTGCCAGGTGTGGCGTCTGTGGCGTCTGCAGAGCTGCCGGAGCCACTGAAGAGCGAGATCCAGGAGGCTCAGCGCTCGGCCTTGCCCAAGCCGAGCAGCCGAGCAGCCGGCTCTGGGGCTCTGCGGGAGGCTCTCGAGGCTTCCGAATCCCACCTGCCCGCAGCCAAACTCCTTGGTCCAAGTGCTGTGTAGGTCCGCTTGAAACGCACTCCCAGGCAGTGGCTGCACGAGGTGGTGCGCGTGGAGGCACTTGGAAGATATGCTGGAGGCTGGAGGATAATTTTCGCATGCCTGCGCCGCAACTAGGACTTCGAAAATCTGCGACTTCAAGCACTCGCACTCTTTCAGAGCCGCGGCTTTGGACTCCGGACAGTTCTGCTGCGAGAGTTTGATTGAAGCATGAATATGGAAAGCAGGGTATGAGAAGATTTCGGAACTGTGTCGCCACTATGCACCACTCTATTAGCACCACAAGTTGAAACAGGGCGCTTGGATCGCACTCAGCCGTCGCCTGTTGCTGCCATTCGCCACGACTAGGCAACGTAGCACGAGCACGCTGCGAGCACGTTGCGTGCTTCCGTCGATTTCCTTTTCCTGCCTTCGCAAGAAGCATCAATCTCGTGACCCGTGAAGCAGCTGCGCAAGCAGACGTAGCAGTGGCATGAATCCACATCTGAAGACTATAGTGCCATGCTGTGCAAATTTTGAAAGCGTGGCACGTGATCATTAGCTCAGGTTCCATTCAAGCGGGTACTCTGCAGGAGGTCTTGGAAGGCCGGAGTGATTCCGAGAAGGCACGCGGGGTTTGTTCTGGCGGTTTAGAGCGAACGCACCGAAGCCAAGGGCACCGAGATGCTGCGGGGGCTCTTGCGCGAGGCTCTTGGCCGTGCCGCTCCCGAGACGTCGAGTTGAGCGCTCGCAGCTCTGTGGGCTCTGCTTGGCTAAGGCTCCGCCGTGGAGGGCTCACTGCCAGCCCTGCTTTCTGAGGAGAGTCGGAGGGTTCATCTGAGCCTTCGGGGATGTTAGGATGTTCGTGTGCTGCAAGGAGACGGGCTTGGAGTCGAGCGGCATCGGGCTGGGCCTCTCGCCGGTTCCTCCACCAGGCGGGAAGGAGAGTTGCGCGCTAAGGCTGGCGTCTGAGTCTCAGGCTTTTTTCTTTCTTTCTTTCGTGTGTGTGTGTGTGTTTGTGTGTGCGTGTGTGTAGGAAGCCCAAACTACAACGGGAGTAGGCTTAAGTCAGAGTTGACAATCCTGAGAATGAATCAGCAGCAGAGGGAACGCACCTGGGACCTGCTGAAACCGCAGACCTGAAGCAGAAGGTGCTTCTTGGCTCAAAGGCTTTCGCTTGAGTAAACAAGCAACAAGGAAGTACAGCCTATTGAAGACCTCCTGTAACGTTTTTGTTTGATGTCTCAGATTCAGCTCTGTATCAATAACCACAATGACTTCTCCGGAGAAGCCGGTATCCAAGCCCGCGGGCGCGCGTGCGCGTGTGTGTGCGCGCACAGGAGGCCCTGTTGGTCCAAGGGGTTAAGGAAAAGCGCAGGTGAGAGCGTGGAAGATTGCAGGGGTCTGCTCCAGCCACCGTCAGGGGGGTAGCCAAGGAAATTCTGGCGCTGCAAATGCCAAATGCACTGCTGGCTGCACCTCTATCTTCGGATTTTCCCGTGGATGCTCTCGCCCAGTGTCCGCGTTATCGCAGGGGTGTGCCCGGGCTCGGCGCAGCAGCTGGCAATCCCTGCAACTTGAGTGCTGTCCGTATGCGTCGATCTGCCTTCCGCCATAGTTTGATTCCGAAGTGTGTTTCGGCCATGCTTGCGTATTCGGTCATTGTCGTGAGCCCTTGGAGGGCGACAAATGATCTTAACCGCCAAAGCAACACGGTGCGCGGCCATGCAAACAGCGTGAGGACGTTGAAATTGTCACCTTGATCGCCTTGACCAACATGACTTGTGCATTAAACACCGGTTCTCGCATGGAGCAACCAATTTATGCCGCAACCACATCGCTTCAAGCTACCTGTCTTTTTAAGCTACCACATCTGCTTCGAGCAACCAGTCTGGCTTCGGACAGCATGCGCATGGGTGCTATAGTTCAAACCATGGCAACAGAGACGTTTGAAGGGAACTTGCCAATGTTTTTGCATGTCGAAACAAATGTCGCGCATGGTTTGCAAATCCATGCAGGGAGCGGGTGCAATGTGAATGCATGCATTACTGTGCAGCTTGCCGCTTGCGTTTTTTGTGTCCAGGTGCTTTTTGTCTGTGGCATGTCGACACGCAGTACGAAAGCAATTCTGAAGCTTCACTTCATTGGCTTCCGCGAAAGCTTGCATGTTGGACGCAGTTGCTA
Organism: Symbiodinium sp. clade A Y106; assembly: GCA_003297005.1. Lineage (NCBI taxonomy): Eukaryota > Dinophyceae > Suessiales > Symbiodiniaceae > Symbiodinium > Symbiodinium sp. clade A. The sequence goes on from BGNK01001938.1 coordinate 59,927, forward strand.
CAGTTGTTGGCATGTTTTTTCGCGCTTAAAGCGTGCCTCTTGAACCTGCATTGGACTGGGTTTTCGAAAGGAATCAGGGCCCCTTGTGGCATATGGGGGTCCACGTTAACGCAGGGGTGTGCCCGGCTCGGCGCAGCAGCTGGCAATCCCTACAACTTGGGTGCTGTCCGTATGCGTCGATCTGCCTTCCGGCATAGTGTGATGCCGAAGCGTGTTTCGGCCATGCTTGCGTATTCGGTCATTGTCGAGAGCCCTTGGAGGGCGCCAAGTGATCTTAACAGCCAAAGCAACACGGTGTGCGGCCATGCAAACAGCGTGAGGACGTTGAAATTGTCACCTTGATCACCTTGACCAACATGACTTGTGCATTA
>BGNK01001938.1:73265-83578 GCA_003297005.1 Symbiodinium sp. clade A Y106
GGGTTGACACCACCACTCACGTTTTCTGGGGAAGATCTTGTAGAAGGTGATGAGATTTCCTAAGTGTCCTGGGTACCCTGACAACGGCTCAAACACTGACATGTTGAAATGCGCGCAGTTCTTGAGATCTTCGGAAAGGGTTCTCGGCTTAGCCCCGCGCCATATCCAGAGCATAACGAATGGTCACACAAGTAATCACATGCAGCGGCTCCAGCAGATGGAATCTCACCAGTATGCAGCGAAGATGTTGCACGATGTCACAAACTGCAGGTACACACGGTTGATCAGACCGTGCATCACCAGGTATCCAGAGTGTCTTCGTTGGTGGCAGACTCTGGACCCTGCTGCCACCCCCCGCTGCTGCTAGTCACCAAGAACCCTTAGCTTAGTATCAGGGTGTGCACACACACACACACACCCCTCCGGAGAGGGGTATGAAAACTGTCCTGAAGATAGACAGAGAGAGAGAGAGAGATAGAGAGAGAGAGAGAGAAAGAGAAAGAGAGGGAAAGAACGAAGGAGGATGAACATGACATGCAACCACTGACAAAATGTGCAAATTGTCGAAGCAGCGCCCTGGGATTTTTGTCCGCCTGTGCACGATTGTTGACCTGTCTTGTGTCGGTCACAAATGCTCGTATCCGTCCTCCTCGTGAAGAAAGCACTTGTGTGGTCCGTACCAACTGTGTCGCTCCTCCTGGTAGTGCGAATGACTGTGGTAGCCGCACCTGTTCTCACACCACTGACATTGATGACGGCATCGAACTGGTCCGTCTGAGAGTCGAAGTCTCCTATTGAGACTATCCCAGATCTGCCACAATAATTCAAGCAGTTGTGCCGTAGATGCTTGACTGATCCTCGTACGTGTATCTGCCATCGTTCGACTGTCCATGGCTAGTGCAGTGTCTAAGAAGAAGTCCTAATTGTCTCGGTCAATCACTGCAGCACTGGATAGCACAGCTGAGACATGCAACAAATTGACATGGCACTGTCGAGAAAACCGGGTGGTGTTTGCTTTCCTGACTGAGCGGACTGAGTCAGCAACCTGATGACGTCCCTGAGTTCTTCTTCAGGACATACTGTACAAGCTGCAACGTGCTGGAGAAACAATGCCTGGGTCCTCGTGTCTCTTGACCAACACGATCCCCATGTTTCTTCAGGAAGTTTAACATCAATTGTGCTCGGTTAGGAATATAGAAGTCGTCCTGCAGCTGCTGAGTCGCAGCCATGCGTGCACGAAACTGTTTTTTGAAATCTGGGATCACTTTGATCCGGACGCCATCTGCGTCCTCATCTAGCATTCTAAGGCGCTTTCTGGTTTTCTGAGGTTGTTCCTCAGGTTGTTTCGTCATCTCAGGGTGGCCTTTACGTTCTGGAAGCGATTTGCATGATCCGATACTTGAGGCACCATCAAACTCAGCAGAATCGAGCACACACTCGTTATCCGAACTGGGTGGTGCAAGGTCCTCTGAGTTTGGCGTGGGAAAGTCCTTGTAGTCGCCGTCGAAGGTCACGGATAGTGTCTGGCTTTCTAGAACTTCGCAGAATCCGGGCTGGACATGTTTCCTGTTATAACAGGAGAACCTGATGCACTGTCACTGACGACCAAGCTCGAGCAGAATGTACTGGAGAGAGAGAGAAAAGAGACAGAGAGAGAGAGAGAGAAGCTCTCACACCCCGTCCAGAGCCCCCACAAACATCGGGGGGGCCTATAAGGCCGAGGGGGTTTAACAGCCCCTCATGCCCCGGGGAAGAAGAGAGAGAGAGAGAGATACGCCTACATGGTAATGTTCACAAAAGCAAGAACAGAGCCCTACAACATGCAGTGGCATCCCTTTTGTCCGGTCCTGATCTGAGTTGTCGTTGGTGATTGTTATCACCTGATCAAGTTAATCTGCCGCTGTCCTCACGAAATGAACTACGTCCATCGTAGCCAGCGATTTAATGGGATACGTGAACGGAAAGTGTATCCCGTTCTGATGCAGCTGAAAACACTCCAAACGGGGTCGCCGTCCTGTGATGTCCTTGATCCTGTATGTGAGGAGTAGCTTCACAGTGTCGATACTGTCTGTGTTGCAACAGGCCAGAGAAATCGTCAGCTGTTCGTTCCTGGTGCATGTGTCCGGAACGCATATGGTCACTCTGACGATCTGTCTGTCAATCGGAAAACCAGCTTGAAAGGCCGTCCGTTTCATGGCGCTGGACTAGACCCTGCAATTCAATCTGATCCGACAGCGATACCGCGGTGATGGCACCACGCAAGACCAGGAGGTTTTCGGAAGGGAACCCACCCAGCGGGGGAGAGGCCGCCCAAATGCTTTTGCGGACGAAGATGGACCTGAGTCCGAGATGGAGCAGATGCAATGGTTGATGATATGATTGCTTACAAGCGTGAGAGTGCGAGCGTCGGTGAATACCCCTGAGGCCTATATGTAAGAGGAAGGGGGGACCATGACATCATGAAACATAGCTGTGCTAGCACCCTTGCTGAAGTAGTTGTACCTTGCCAGTGACGGCCAGAAACTGCATTCTTGACAATGTTTGTGCATGCTTTTGCTGAGGGGTAGTTAAAGGATCGAGGGGAAGGTCGGAGCCTCAGAATGCAGCCGGACACGTAAAACCCGGAATGGACCGCAGACGGCAGGTGGTGCGCATGCGCGGGGCGTCCGCTCTCTTGTCCTTGCCCGGTACAGAGAAAGAGAGAGAGAGAGAGAGCGAGAGAAAGAGAGAAAGAGAGAAGGCTTCAGTTCGGGATGGAGGCAGGGCTCAGGCAGGTGAGGTGGTTTGTAGAGGAGTCGGACAGAGGACACCAGCCCACAGTGGCACAGAGGGCACAAGCCCAAACCTGGAAGCAGCGGGCCCAGAACGTGAGATCTTATGTTGGTTGGTCGTTTCGGATGGAACTGACATGTCTTCTTGCTGTTGTCTTCTATAAGATGGGGCACCCGCTCAACTTCCACAAACTTCTTCGTGCAGCCAAGCCCATCAACCAAAATGGTGGATGGGACCGCTCGGATGAGCGGGGAAAGGGGGCTGCCTTTTCCCGTTTGCCACTGAGCAAAGCAAAGCAAAGAAGCAGGGAAAGAGAGATAGAGAGATACAGAGAGAGAGAGAGAGAGAGAGAAAAAGAGAAAGAGAGAAAGACAGAAAAAGAGAAAGACAGAGAAAGAGAGGTTTTGGCTTAAGCCGTGAGTGGTTCGAGACCCCGAGCGTTGAGTTTGAGAGTCAAGGTCATATCGGTTTATGTCATATCATATCATATCATATCATACCGTATCATATCATAGCATATCATATCATAACATATCGTATCATGTCATACCATACGATATCTAATCTAATCTAATCTAATCTTATCTTATCATATCATGTCTTATCTTATCTTGTCTTATCTTCTGACATTTGAATCTTTTGTATCATATCTGATCTTATCAGACTGTATCATCTCATATCATATAATACCATACCACACCATACAATACCACACCGTACCATATCGTATGGTGCCGTATCGTATCGTATCGTGTCGCCTCTGGCTGTATTTGTTGTGTACCGTATCTTATCGTATCGTTTCATCTCGCACCACATCGTACCATATCGCAGCACTGCACGGCACGGCATGGCATGGCAAATCCTGTCATATCATTTCATCTTATGCAATCTTGCCGTATCATGTCCTTCCATGTCATGTCCTGTCTTGTCATACCATAGCAAAGCGTTGCATAGCAAAGCAGAGCACAGCAGAGCATGGCACATCTGATCACATCACACCAAATCAGATCATGTCAAACCAAGTGTTGTATCAGCAGTTTGAACATGATCATCATCAGCATCATCATGCTTATCTGGTAGTAGACGCACAGATGTATCTTTCTCGCCGCTAACATCCGACAGTTTCCGGTTCAGATCAAGGCAGTGTCTGAGTATACAGTATACCCATGTTTTGTAGAGCCTGACGTCTGCAGCCTATCGAGGAGAGCGTGTCTGCGAATGCTCACGGAGATGTCTCCGTTGCCATGGCTGGGGCCTCCGAGGGCCTCAGAGGCAATCGAAATGCAGACGTTTTCAGAATTTCTCTGAGATTTCGTGCTTAGGAAATCGGGATGCAGTACTTCAAGAAGAAGGAAGCAGAGTATTTCCCTCCCGAAGAAGAGCATCTTGCTCCTGCGATGTTTTCCTTTATTCTTGCCTCCCTTGTCGCTTGCATGCTGCCGGTCATGACGGTGACCTGGTGACTGCTCCTGTGCGCGCGGAGCGCGCTCACATCGCCAATGGGTCCAATGCGTAGAGGCGAGGTCAGCATAGAGCAGCATCAGTTCATTCGATGCCTTGGGGACAGTCCAGTGAGATCCCAAATTACATCCTTATTTGCCACATTGGGAGCAAGCAGTCTCGCTCCAATCAGCACGTGACTTCTTGCTCTCGCCTGCAACAGCGTGAGATGGGCGAAGATCCAAACGCTATCTTGCGTAGGGCGGCCATGTTGAACGGACAAGATGTGAACAAAGCAAGAAACTCCGCGAGATTCGTCAGACATGTGAGTGGGAGGCCAGGCTTTAAATTAGAATCTGCTTTGAAGACGCCTTGCCCGCTAATTCACTGCTTCAAAGCCGCAGCGTCCCAGCAGATTTTCCCTACACTGCCGAGAGAATCATCGAATCATCGCAGCCATGTGTATGCCGTATCTAGATGGAGTGCACCCACAGTCGCCCAAGGAGGACCAGATAAAGCTTTTAAAATAGGGGTGCTGCAGGCCATGCGGCTTGTGCGCGACTGCATAATGCGGCTGTTTAGGCACGTTTTGGGCTTGGGCCCCGTGCTCCTTCCCACACCCGCTTTGCGTCAACCATTCAACCAGCAGGTCGTGGATTGTATCCATTGCGGTTCGGCAGCAGAGTTCCACATCGGAGCTGTCAGAACTCAGAACTCTTGTGCAGCTTGTACATTGAGTGCCACAAGAAGCCCAAAAAGAGTGCAAAAAAGAATCTCGGGGAGCATGGAACAAGATGATGTGGTTGGATTTTGCCGTTTGGTGCCCTGCCAGGATGCCCTGGGGAACACGGCCCTGCACTGCGCGGCTAAGGCTGGGGAGGCTGCTGCAGGGAGTTTGCGCGGAGGCCCAGGGGCAAAGACTGCGATTCGCCCCGAAAAGCACGCCTCTGACCGAGGTTGGTGGAGTGCAGCGCGGATGTCAACATTGTGGATGCCCATGGCAACACACCTCTGATCCTCGCTGCGCTCTTAAAGCCTCCGTCCGTCCATCCCTGACGCTGAAGCCGGGCTTGGAGGCCGGCATCCACGATAAGCGTCTGGTGGCCTCAATGCTGCTTTGGGGTGGAGCCGAGCGAGATCAGTGCGGGGCCTCGCCAGGGTGTCGCTGTCCGCCATGCCCATCGCGGATCGCGTGCCTGGCACGACTCCCAAGGCAGAATCATCGCGGCAACACGGCGCTGCACGAAGCGGCCATCAGCGGCGCCAAAGACGTCGCCCGGAACCCAAGACAGGCTCAGGTCTTCGGCCGCGGACCGTTGCGAGGGCCCAGAGTCCCAGAGCTGAGAGGCCTGGCTGATCGTTGAGAACGGGGGCGAACGGTCGGGACCCAAAGACCGTCAAGTCCACCCGCCGTCAGAGTCGATAGAGCTTTTGGAGGTCTGTGAGGATCAAGAACCAGGAGTTGTAGCCGTTGTAGCCTTTATTGACTGATCATGGATGAGCTGTGAGTGTAGAGTGTAGAGGATGGGAAGACACCGCTCGACATCGCCAAAGAGTCAGGCGCTGGGAATCTGCGAGCATTAGTTAAGTCTTTGGAGCTCCTGGTCAGGTCATCCAAATGCTGATTTGCTGGAGCTCCTGGAAGGCCTGGATAGGTGATGACTAAAGTGTTATGTCATCCCATCCTAGTTAAGCCCGCAGACTGGACCGGACGTTATGTCGCAGAGACATCGTCCTGGCCATATGGTGCTGCCGTTTAGGCCAAATTCTGCGTGCACTCCGCGCGAAAACATTTCCGCCCGAACTGCAAGTTGCCAGACCAAAGTTTGGGGTGAGGATGTTTGAGACATCCATGTTCCCGAAGCATATGCTGTTGGACCGAGCATCCAGGCCCGAACCGTAATAACGTCCATGTCCCCAGGCCATAGGACCGAGCGTCCAGGCCCGAACAGTAATGACGTCCATGTTCCCACTGCACATGCTTAGTCCTCGCAACGCCTCCGGCCCGGCACCCCACCCGGAAGGTGGTGCAATTGGCTGATTTATTCCCGAATATCATCCTAACATAAGAGAACTCAGTAAGATCTTATCTCCTGGCAAGGAAGGCCTTGGCAACAACCAAAGTTGTACAGAGTGTTTGCTAAGGCTGTAACGCCTTTGGTCTCGAGGGCGTGTTGGAGAGGGGTTGGAGGGGGTTTCAGGCTTCCATGACATGTGCTTTTCGACTCCCTCCGAGGCCTCAGACGCCTCCCTGACCCGCTTCTCGCTTGTTCCGCCAGTTCCGACACTTAACTTCTGAAGACATAAGGCAGACATGCAAAGTTTTTCAGTGCTACGCTCGTTTGCGATGAAGACTACACACCTCTCCATGCTCCCGCCGCGCACAAGCAGATGCCGGGCCATGTTTAAGCCGACAACTCAACAGCACAAACCCTTCGGTTGCCAGCGCTGCAAGACTGTTGAGCACCGACAGGGGCTGAGAGAGAGATGGCCGTGTACCTCTCCAAGAAGGTCGCTTGGCTTACACACGAGCACTTCTCCATTCCGCTTCAATGTAAGCCTGTGAAGGGCCATTCAGTTTTCTTACATATTCTGCGACCAGTGAACGTTTTTTGCCCATCGTCGCGTGTGGCGGTTTGGGATGCTCTTTCTCAGCAGGCTAAAGACAAAAGGCTGTAGAACAACACAGCGTTACAACTCTCTCTCTCTCTTTCGTTTTGCTGGGGGCCGAGCTCGCGCCAGGCGGGCGCGGATCAAACTTCCAAGTCGGGGCCTCAGACCTCCGCCGTCTATGGGCATGTGACGTGTGCCGGCATGCTACGGCGCTGCGTCTAAGGCCAACAGGGACCAACGACATGATGTCACCTGACTGAGCCGGCTGCTGCAATGCTTTTATCTGTCTTCGCTCCTCACCTTGAGCTGTGTAGGTAGGTGGTTCAGGTCCTTTGTGAGCTTCGTCCGCAAAGTTCAGTAGAAGAGATCCAGGCTGAAGCCGAAAAGCCGAGCCGAAATGGCACAGACGCTCGAACAGCAGAGGACTTGGCATTCTTTTCGATCCAGATGGGGTCCCATTCTGCCAGGTCGCAGTTTTCAGACACGTCTCAGAGACGGGTCTCCAAAAAAAGGGCAGGGTCTCAGTGTCTCCAGTCCGGGATCGAGGGACGGCTGAAAGCACGGCGACGCAGAGCCGGCATGTCGCAAGGTCCATCTGCCTTTCGCCTTCAAGCTGCCCTTGTAAGTGCTTGGATAAGTATTTCGCAAGGTTGTTTTATCGCTCATGGATACTCGCAGCGGCCGAGTGCCCCTTTATGCCCCTTCGGCCCTAAGCCCCTTCCGTGATGTGTTCGCATCTGCGTCCGCATGGACCTGCGGTGGCGGTGGCAACCGCTGGGAGCTCCATACCCTTCAGCGAGAACTTCAGACAGCCTCAGCTCAGGATGGCCCCAGCCCCACAGCTCGCGCAGTTCAGAGGGCAGAGAGACGGCCCTGAGAGACTTGCGCTGGCGACGTGCGAAGGGGCCAGCCAACGTACACTGGGCTGGGATTCTCTGGGCCTACCATGTAGGTCGGCGGTTGGAGCCCTGCGAAGTCTGGATGTCAAAGGCATTGGCTAGCAGCCCGTGGCTGGTCGTCCTTCGCCACCTAGACAGCACGAAGACGGAGACTGGTGCCAGAGATCCAAAGCTGCCGGAAGCAGTGGGGCTCAGAGTGCTCGCTCGTGCAGGGAGATGGCAGGCGCCACTGGGCTTCCTGAAAGACCACCTTATTCAGCTCTCGGCCAGTTTCCAGGTGGCGCTGGCCCAAAGCATCGCTGAAACTGGCCAGCTTGCCGTGGCTACCCGCCTTGCCTATGCTGCCGCGGCTGTGGCTGCCGAGGACGGTTCCATGGCGGCCCTGCAGCGGCCGCTTCGGCAGCTCTGCAGCACCTGCTTCGAGTCTCGGTGGCCTTTTGGCCTGGGGCTGCTGAGGGAGCTGCGCCGGCTCCGCCTAACAGGCCGCGCCCCCCACCGTTTGTTCGGCTCGCTTGCCTTTATTCGAAAACGCTTCGCTGCTCTCCTTTGTTGTTTTGTTTCTGCCTCTCTCACCCTTTTCAGCTAGAGTGGGGCCGCCTCCCCATGTGCATTCCCCGAGCCAGCCGAGCGGAGGCGAAGTTGTTCTTCCCGCGGCGAGCCGTGCAATGAACGACTCAAACTGGCGAGAGGCAGGAGTGTTCCTAGCGTCCTAGCAGCCACTAGAATAAAAGATTAGCTGAGAAGCTCCGCCTGTGCTTTTCATTATCTGCAGGCCCTCGCCCTGCTTGGGGTTTTCGAAGACACGCGGCTGCGCCCGACGGTGAAAAGAGCCCTCGGCAGCATTCCAGATTCCAGGGCTAGCAAGTTCTTCGGTTCGAAAGAGTTCCAAGAGGGCTGAGCAATGCAGGGGCAGAAGTTCAAGCCTTTCAGAATGGAGCAGAACCACTAGCCACTCAATGCGAAAAGTTGAAAGCAGGAGGAACCACTAGAATCACTAGAAAGGTGCGGGTGAAGAGCGAGGGCATGCGGATCAAAAAACGAATCAGGATTAAAAAGTTAATCAGGATCAAAAAATGTTTAACCAGGATCAAAAATCATACGGTTACTTCGACTTTTCTGTTTGTTATTTCCGTTATTACTACTATTAGACCCGTAAAGCGGCTGTGTGCTTCAACTCGCCAACACGCTCTATGCGACTCCTGCGTTTTGCACGCGCGGCACAGGTTCCGAGACACTTTCTGCACAGAACCCAACCTCTGTCATCATGGTCCGATTTGCATGCATTCCATGCCCCAGCGACTGGGCTCGCAGACCTTGCTTGAAGATTAGATCCCGAAGCCCGAAGCAGTGAATGACCACAGCAAAAGCATGCCACTACGACCAGTCGCGCGCGCGAAGAGGCTTGCATTGCTTGGGAAAACACGGCGGTCAACTAGTTAACTAGTTGCTATGTGTGTTTTCCAGCATTCGTGCCATGTTTCCATTCAGCACGGACGACGACACCGACCGTGACCACAACGACCATGGCCAAGAGACCACCAAGAGAACAGTAATTAAGTGACAAACAGGAGACCAGCGCAGCAGAAAACTACCGAAATGCTTCCCTCAAATACTGGCGAATTGAAAGCAGGCCTCGAAGGCCCTGCCCCCCAAATATTGGCGGGATGCAGATACAATGAGAAGTCGCTTCCCAGCAAGTACCGGCAGCTGGAGGACCAGCACGAAAGTAGTTTCCGCGAACTACTGGCGCGTTTCGGGTAGGAATCCCGGCCTCGAACGCTCGCGGAGGCAGACGAATCCTCTGTAAATGATAGGACGTCCGGGAAAACTATGCACCGCGCAAGCGGCAGTCGCGCGCCGCGAGCATCCTGTGTAATTAAAGTAAGACGGCGAAGCAGCATCTACAGTATATAAGACGACGCAGACACATAATGTTTTTGATCCTACTAAAGTTTGTATTTGATCCGTGGGTGATTATTTTTTTGATCTTGATTAAGTTCTTTATCCGGCACCCAAGAGCGAGACAGCCGCTCGCACGGATTTGGAACTTTGAGGACTTGAACAGGAGCAACTAACAAGAAAAGCAAACTTAAACCGCTTGAAGCAGATTAGACAAGTTGGAACATGTTGGAACAGAGGGGCGAAGATACCGTTCCAAGCGGAGACCTCGAGGAAAAAAACCAACCGCTCGAAAAGGGCTTCGACGCCCGAAAAACACGACAGCTCGCTTAAAGGTACAAGACGATTTGCAACGGGAACGGCAAACCGCAAGACAGTGAACAACAGATCGCTCGAACAACATTAGAGAAAAACTATGGAAACTGCTGAAGAGAAACAAGCCGCCCGAAAGGAGTTTGAGACTACGTGAACAAGGAGCAATCCTCGCGAAAAGGGCAAAATAATCTTCGCGTCGTCCGCCTCGGCCCGGCTGTGCTTGAAGCAGGTGCATTGTTTCGGAAAGCAGCAACCCGAAAGCCTACCAAGGCCCATAGGCCTTAAACCCGAAACTCGAAACCGCAAACGCCGCAAGCCTTAAAGCTTAAACTTAAACCTCGAACCCGAAACCCTAAACCTGCAGCGCATAGGGTC
>BGNK01001938.1:83646-122295 GCA_003297005.1 Symbiodinium sp. clade A Y106
GGGGAATCCGTAGAGGAACCTGTGACCGCTTCGGCCAGGGCCGAGGCGAATTTGGGAAATAGGAACAGTACACTGTACGCGTGACAGGAACGAAAGACCTTCGGCATTTAAATTATAGTGCTTGAGAATGCGGCGGTCGCATTGGGCAATTTTGAAGCAACCGGTCGAAGAGATGTCAAACAGGCTTCAACTCAAAAGGGCTAGAAACAGTTGATACACGACTACAGATGCTGAGCAACAGGAACCGATCGGTTTTGCCGCGATGAGAGAACTTGACCAAGAGCAGCGCAATGGTCGAAATCGATACTGTGAGGAAGAGGAGTAAACCGCGCGAAAGGGACCACAGAAGCCTAGAGCGGGGAAGAGAGAGGGAGTAGAAAAGGTGAGAAGGAGAACCGTGTGAAAAAGACGACAAAAGCTGGCTAGGCAAACTGTCCGGAAGGATTAAACTGCCTCCGAGAAACAGGAGTGCAACTAAACCGTTGGAAGATTTGGCCATTGCGAGAGTCCGAGAGCGGAGTAAATCGCGTAAGAAGTGGCCGAAGAAGTTGAGAACGAGGAGCCAACAAGTGCTCGGAAGGAGTCAGAGAAGTCGAGCAATCGACTCGAAGCCAACTGAAGCGTTTGACAAAGAGAGGACCAAGTCGCTGGACAAGGCAGGTCAAAGGTGTTAATACAGGAGCACACTGCAACAAAGAGTTCAGTCTGAAACAGCATCAGAGCTCGAAAGAGGTTTGCTCGAACCTAGCCCAAGTGTGCCGTTGGGGAAGCTATGCGGGTTGATTTCTTGGAATCGACGTTGTGGAGAAAAAGGAGGGACGTCGTCCGTCGTCCGCTCCCGACTGGCGGTTTCTTCCGTTCGCGACTCCACGACTCGACTCTCACTTTGATCTGTGCAACGTTGCCCCGCGTTGCTCTCTGCACGAGTGATCCGAGGCTTTGCTCACCTCACGCACTCCGGGCCATGGGTGCTGTCGCTGGCGCTGGTGCAGTCAGCGCAGGTGCGTGGCCAAGGCGTGCCTGGCATCCACATCTACGACCGGGCTCAGGGCCGCTTGCGCTGGAGATCCTGGCGTGACCCGCTGCAGCATCTTTCACAGCTGAAGCCTCCGAAGGATGCGCTGGCCTCCGTCGCCGGCATGCGCTCCCTCTGCGATGGCTTTCACCCGGAGGCGACCTGGCAAAGGGCCATGATGATCTTTTCTCAGCACTTTCCCCGTTTCGGAAGTGCCGATGCTTACGTCTGCTGCGAAGCTCTGCGGGTCTGCGTGTCGGGAGCTGCTTGGACGCTGTCCCTCCGCTTGCTTGACATGCTGAGCCGCAAGAAACGGATCGGGATGATCGGGATGCGGAGGAGCCGATTTTTGCAAAGCCAATCCCTGGCTTTCACTTTAACGATCCGGGCCTGCAGTTGGCCACGGCAGTGGATTGCGGTGCTGACTTTGTTGAGGGAGGTCCTGCTGCGGCGCCTCGAGTGCCACGTGGGGATGTACGACGCCGGCCTCTTCAGCCTCGTGCAAAAGGGCGCTGCAGGCACTGCACGTGCATCCGCAGGACGTTGGTTTTGGGCGGCCTCGCTGCTGCAGAAGGCGCGGGAGCAAAGTTTGCGGCGGAACCCCTTCATGCTCCAGGCCACGATGATGAGTGCCTTTGGCGAGGGACAGGGAGGGGGAAACGAAAATTGGGCCGTGTGCCTGGAGCTGCTGAGCGAGTCCCTGCGCAATTCCTTGGAAGCCCATTGGAACCAGTACGCTGCAGCCGCCGACGGCCTCGCTTGGAGGGCCCCGCCCTCCCGGCGCTGGCGGCGCTGGGACTGGGCCTTTTGGCTGCAGAGTGACCTCGCGGAGAAGCAGTCGCTCGCGCATCGCGACGACGAGGCCCAGCTGCGGCAGCTCGCAGCCCGCACAAGGAGAGGTCTGCGATCCATCTCGCGAGCCTGGCAGCTCTCAGCCGGCCCGCTGGAGAGAGAGATAGAGAGAGAGAGAGAGAGAGTCGGTGTAGGGGGTAACACCCCTGCACCACAGCCCTGGCGAAAGAAAGCTTCGGTGCGGGAAGTTGCGGGAAACATGGTGAGGGCGATCTTATGCAACTTGGGCCAACTTGGGCCTCGTGAACTGCAACATGACTCTTGTGCGATCTTGCGCGGCAGCTTGGCTCGGACACTCAGCAGCCCACGTCCCAGTAGCTGCGAAAGATGAAGAAAGGGCGCGCGGCGAAGCAATGCCTTCAGCTGAGCTGCTGCCTATAAGTAGAACTCGTTCTACGTCACAGAGTGCTGCTTCGTTGATGTTTGAGGCAAGATGCGCATGGCGCAGGGTTGCCAGGTGGCCACCTTGCTGAATTGCGCAGACAACAGCGGGGTCCGACCCTTAAAGCATCTTCGCCCTTGTGGACCACTAAACTGTGATGTCTGTGAGCTTGCAATAGCAGCACTAGCTGGCTGTTCGGCTGTTTGGCACCACTTGTGGACTACTAAACCGTGATGTCTGTGAGCTTGCAATAGCAGCACCAGCTGGCTGTGCTGTTTGGCACCTCTGGATCGTGGGTGGCAGTGGCTGGACGTGGTTCGTTTCTGGTTCGTGCCCCTTTCCTCCCTGGTGCACGCGCGTGCGTTTCTTTTGACGGGGCGATGTTGTTGTGTCGTTTAAGGACGAGAACCGATAGAAGGGCCCAGACGTCGAGCTACACCCGTGTTGGGCAGTCGTCAGCTCCGACCATGCGAAACACGGGCCCTTCAGAGTCACCCAGGCCAAGAACCTCTACATCATTGCGGTGACCCATGGCCATAACCGTTGGGCTGATGCTTTGCATTTGGGCCTCGGCCTTGGATACAAAAACTTGCTTCTTGGCGAGGATCGGGATCGGGGGCCGACTCAACAAGCTTCCAAACTGCTCTCCCGGAGACCTCGTCCTCTGCAGTGTGAAGAAAGGCGCGGTCTCCCTGGCGAGAATTGGCGAGCATGTGCTCTGTTCCAGGCAAGCCTGAGCTCCGGAAGAAGGTGCTGAAGGGCGTGGTGTGCCTCGCAACGCAGCAAGGTGACAGGGTATGCCGGTATGCAGCAAGTTTTGAACTTTAGGCACGAATGAAACTGGGGAGCCTGAGCTCAGGATCCGCCAGAAGAAAGCCTGGAGGCGCCGCGAGGGCGTCTACGCCTGGTACTCGCAGCGTCGGGGTAGACTCCCTCAGACATGGTTCGTGTCGCCGAGTGTGAGGTCTACTTCGAGGACAACGCCGGCGTGATCGCCAGAACCTTTCAGGACATCCCTTCAACAGGCAGCCTTTTGCTCGATCCTGCGAGGTGAACGACAAGGGTGAGATGAAGGGTTCGGCCATCCAGGGCCTGTGCCTCACGCGTCCCTTCAGCGTCGTCCATGGTTGAGCAAAAAGGGGGAGGTGCTGCAATGCTGCAACTGTAAGTTTCATGTGCTTCGGGCAGTCCTCTGTCCCGGTATGGCAGAGTGAGGCCCAGTGGCCAAAGAATGCGCAGAGTTGTGGCCGAAGATCGCCTCCACCTGAGCTCGAGGTGAGACCCCAGGCTTTCCGTATCTGCTCGCGATCTGCTTGCAGGCGTCCTGCGCACCTGCCATCTGCTGATAAGAGGAGCCAAGGGAGCAAAACCATCGCTGTGTGTCCCTGCTTGGTGCTTGGAAGTGCGCAAGCCGAAAGTCGCTCATGCCACTCTTCGTTTCTGTGCTTCACAGCAGGTATCGTCAAAATTACCGTTCTCAACAAGTTCCGATGAATGCATCGGCTCTTCCTCGAGTACTTGCCAAGTAACTGGTGAACATGTGAACATAAGAGCAGACAAGCCATTTAGCGCCGGACCACTACCAGCCATGGAGAGCATCGGCGAAAGGAGCCGTGCCGGTCTCCAGTAGAAGTCTAGCGGACCAGGACGCGGCAGTTTAGGAGAACCAGCACCTTGTTGTAGTCCCAACTTGTGTCTGCAGCAGACTCACTGGCCTCATGGAGACTTCTTCTGCACACTTCGTCTGCTCGCCTCCGTGCCCCTGGAGTCTTTAGGACGTATACATGTACTTCTTGTTGTTTTCAGGCATGGGTCGAGAGTCCTAAGGCCTATGGGCCAAAGGCGTAGCCGCGCATGGCATCTCATGGTGTCTTCACAATTCTGCATGACATTTTGCATACATTTGCACGGTGCAGTAGGCAAGAAGAAACAGCAAGAACAATGCACAAGTTTTGAGTCTTGCGAAGCCAAGACAGTCGAAGGCCATTGGCGGTGATCGTTTGCGGAGCCACTCAAGCAAGCTGCGAAGTCGCAGGCAGCAGGCGCGGGCCTCAACATCTGCAATGCGATCGTGTCAGAAGATTTTTGAGAACTGCAGTTCATGGACTTGAATGCAATCCGGAAGGTGAAGAAAGGCTTCACCAGGCATAATCTGCCATTGCCCATGATGTCGTCGCTTCGTCACGGCTTTAAGGACGGAGCGGTGGAGTCCGAGCTCGCAGCCAAAGCCCCAGAAAACCAAATCGATGCAAGAGGTCGCTGAGTTGGTCACAGCACTCGCAACTTCTTCTTGTATGACAAGAGGAGCAGGGAGACATCTTTGGTCACAGTGAGCCAGGGTTCTGCTGTAGATATCAGTAGATATCAAGGGTCAAGGGTTTGGGTACGATTCTCGGCTACAAATGCACGCCATTGCCAAGACTCTGAGACAAAGCTGGGCTCGAAGAAGGGTTGCATCACGGCGCTGAGCCTGCTCTACGACGAAGATGGTATCCAGTGGTGCGTGGACGAGGAACTGCTGTCGGTGGATTCATGACGCATTGGCACATCTGCAGCCCTCGGGCCCAGCTGCATCGCTGCCGTGCCGCGTGGTGTATTGGAGGAGCTCTTGACCAAGTCCGGCCACTGGGAGTCGAAGAGAGTTCTGTCTTTGGCTTCCGTTGCTTCGAACGGCAACGGGAGGTCTGCGCAGGGATATGTCGAGACTGAGAAGTGTGCCAATGTAGTATGTGCAATCATTTGGTGGTGCGTGAGCAAGAAAACACGCATTGACATCCAGAGAACAAGCGGCGTGATCCAATGTGTCGATACGCACGTCCAGGTCTTGGGTTCTCCCATAATGACCCATAATGACATAATTTGAGGTTTGGTACGCAACATGACATGCTTGAAGTGATTGTGGGCTGCGAGGGTGTGTACAGTGCTGCTTTGCAAACGGTCGAATTGAGTGTGTGCACGCGCATGCACACAGATCGGCATCTGCATCTTTTCAAAGTCTGGAAGAATGGTAGAATCAAGAAAGGAAGAATGCATGTTAACTGGATCGTAGGCGATCTTTCGCTGCTGCAGCAGCGCCCGCTGAACAGCCGAGCTGGTTCCAAACCACTCTACAATGAATTACACAACAAGTGTAAAGATGGCCATCGGGCAGTGGAGCATCAGCTAAGGCTAAAGAGCTCAGGGTGTAGCGTCAGCCGCTTGCAACTTGCTTCCGCGATGCGCGATTCCCAAACTCGAAAGACGATTGCAGTCGTTGACAGTGTCGCATGCACTTATGTTTATGCAGATCCCGCTTGCCGGCAGCGCTGCAGCCGTTCGACGTTGAGCCGGTGCCCGAAGGGCAGCATCCGCCAGCTCTCTGACTGACTTTCTTCCCATAGCCTAGCTGGAGACTGATTCCTGACAGTCTTGTGACAAGTCTTGTGTCTGACATCTAGAATCTAGAGCATCCAAGCTGTGATGGCACTGACATTGGACTCTGTCGTGGCTGGCGGCGGCTTGGTGCGTGGCTGTCCAAGACTCTCATTAGCCTATGCGCCGTTTTGGATGCGGACCAAAAGTGATTATGCGTTTGCAATATGGGTTGCCTGGGACCTGGGACTTGTAATTGCCACATGTTGCTAAATTGTTTACACATGCTCAGGTGGCGTGTATTTCAAGCGCGCCTGAGGGTTAGCAGTTAGAGTTGGAGGCGGTGCGTCTTGGGTCTAGGCATGTCTAGGCTTTCAAGCCATTGTTCAGTTTGATCGGGCTTGCAGTCTCACATGGGCCGGTGCTGCCAGGTTGCTACTTTAGTTCGATATCAACTTATGACGTTGCACGAAAACAGCTTTGTTCTATTGCTTCCAGGTAAAGGGTGCCTCAACGCGTTTTACACATCTGCTGCGACTGACCACGCTTCGTGATCTCGATGTCCTCTCACACGGGTCAAGCAGAACAGTGAGGATTTCGTTTCCTCATATCCCGTTGCCATGCACCTACAAAATGAGAGATCTTGAGAGTTGGTCTCAGAGAGCGCGAATCTTAAGACAAGTTGCCAGTCATGGCGTCGCTCGCCGCGTTCCGCCGTTCCTGGGGCCTGGTGGTGCTGGTGCTATTCCTGCCGCTGTGCTCGAGGGCTCAGTTCACAAGCTTTGCCTAACCCGTAACTCTGTTGCGCCATCTGGCTCAGACTTTTGATGCTGATGCCTTGACGGCTCATTGGAGTTATTTTCTGCCTAAGGCTTCGTCTCAGTCGGCACCGGCCACGGTCGTGGCCGCGGTCGTGGCCGACGGGTGGCCTACCAAGCCCGTCACGCGGCGCCGGCAGAGCCCGAGCTTTCCTCCCCCGCCTGGGAGGAGAGCGCACAAGTCATCTTGGACATCGTCGAAGGTAGCACCAAGGAAGATGCCCTGGATTGGCTCCAAGCAGGTGCAAGGAGTGATGCCTTTGCTGCCAGCCGCTAGCCTCACAACTCGAAGCAGCGGAAAGCCCTCAGCCCTTTCAGGCTATGCCTGGACGGCCAAGAGCCGACGTTTCTGGCGGAAGCTGCGCCAAGAGCCGACGCCACCGGAGCCGGAGGCGGTGCGGAGCACCGCAACTCGGCTTTTCGGAGAGAAGAGAAGAAGAGAAAGAATTCTGTTTTTCCTCAGCATTTCGCCTTCTGCGGGTGTTGTAGGTCCAGGTTGCACTCTGGTTTTGGGTTTTGGGTGCTTCAAGCATGCCTGGTGTGAGGTTTAGTTCTTTTTGCTCCTTTGATCTGGCAGTGGTGGGTGCTGCATTTTCACCTGTCACGTCGGCTTGAGATAAGAATTCTCGTCTCCAGGCGCGCTGGTTGCAAGACAAGGGCCTGGCGCAGAAAGCTTGGGCCGTTGCCTTGGAGGGCTTTCGAAGCACAGTGTTTTCACACCGATGAAAATACTGCCGCTTGGGCCGTGCCCTGCCCCGAGGTGCGGCGCTTCCCGGAAGTACTTGGCAGGGTCCCCATGCATGCCTGTGTGAGGCCTGCATTTACATTGACGTGGCATCCCATGTCCTCCCAAGGCCTCAGCGTTGAGGATCTAGAGGAGGGAAGAAGCACAGCGCCCAGCTACCTGAAGAGCGAGGACACCTACAACAAGGCTCGATGTCCAAGTTGCTCTGCGCTGACCTGAGAGAGTCAAAAGAAGAGCGAGGCCATCAAGTCCAACCCAACGCTGCTCGGAAAGCGCCTTTGCCAAAGTTTGGCCGTGCCGTGCGGTCGCTGGGTGCTTTCTGCGTGGGCTCAGGAACTACGACTGCCTCCAGGAGCACGAGAGCTGCCAAGGGCGCTGCTCGCGCTGTTGGAACACCTAACGGCTTAACGGCTGCAAACGGGGGTGAGGGTTGGTATGCCATTGGTGCATAGATGCCACTTGGCTTCTCTGAGTGTGCAGAATTAGCTTCGATTTTCCACCCTTGCAGCGTTGCGACCGCTCGGCCGCGAGCCTCTAGGGCCAAAGGCCTCTGTCCTGCTCTGCTGGGATCAGCGGGTCTCCTTCGAGAAGCCTGCAACAGGACGGATGCCAAACAGTCCGAGCAGTACAGGTCTGTGTGTCTTGGTTTCTCGGGCTTCCTTTCAATTCCGAAGAACATCGACCGTTTCAAGCTCCGTGCTGGCTCGAGCTCTGGCACGGTTTGAGGTTTGGTAAGTATTTCAGGCTCTTCATATCAAGCAGCCATGAAGCATGCGCTGCTTCTGCTTGCGCTGCCGGCACACGCTGCGCAGATCTCGACGGAAGTCTCTCATATGGGACAGCCCGAGTCCCGATGGATGCGATCCGAGGCCGCTTGGTGTGTGGTGTAAGGATCCAGCTTTGCTTTCTAATAAGCAGGCCTCGATGCGAGAGGAGGACGAGTGGCGGCCAAGTGCACAGGTGCGGCTGGAGCTCTATATGCTGCATGATGTGCCAAAGTGATGCCATGTTACCTCGAGCATCGCTCAGGCGACCTTCCCGAGACCTTCCTACGCTTCTCGGCTTTCATTTCGCGAAGTTGCACAGGAAAAGAGAAGAGAAACTGACTCTTGACTGGCAGGGCAACCCGAGCTGGAGCCCTGCTTCTGCTTGGAGCGGAAACCGAGCCCTGCCTGGATCCCTTCCTGGGCCCCGTCCTGCTGGAGGGCCTGGGGGGTACCCTTCCCCTTCTGCTACTTCTGCTTCTGTGCCATGGCATCAGGCCAGGGCTCGGCATTTCCCTCGCAGTGCGCATTTGCGTGGCCTTGAGCTAGGGAGGAGGAATCCTAGTCAAAGTAATGGGATATTACGACACTTAGAGACCAGTACTCGCGATCCCATGACCAATTCTGTTTTGTATACATCTGTGTCGGATGGAGCAAGCCTGAAAAAAGCAACTCACTTTCTACACTTTCTCCTCCACTCTTCAGTCTATTTGCATTCATTCTGTTCTGTTGTGTACCGTTACTAGAACAAGAAGGCAGCAGGAGACAGCACACGTGAGAAAAGCCGCAAAAAAAAAAACCTTTTCGCGCTCGCGTGGCTCCAGAGGCGAAGAAGAGACTCTGCGCTTTGCAGGGAAGTTGTGTCTTTTGCTTAAAGGCCTTAGGCGGCCTTAGGCCTTAGCCTGTCCTGTTCTGTGCCTCTCAGCTGTTCGCGATTCGCGTCCGTCTTAAAGGCCTGTCACACACCCATAAATTCGGGAGCACACGCCAAAAAAGGCGAAGGGACCCGCCCGGATCTAGGACTTGGCGGCGCGGGGTAACGTTGGCGTGCTCCTGGCAAGCTCTGCATTAGCATCAGTCTTCATTAGAATTAGTTAGTTTTCTTAACTTACTTATCATGATTAATATTCAGTGAGAGAGAAAGATGGCTGGGCCAGGACCTGTATCTCTTTCTCGTTCTCTCCCCCTCTCTTTCTCTCGCTCCGTCTCTCCGGCTCTCTCGGTCGCCCGCAGGAGACACAAAGACGGATTCAAAGTAGGTCTTCCTATGCCACGGCAGGGTGCTGGGTACAGCGGCTACGGCTACGGCCCCGCTCCCGTCCAGGTTGGATTCTTGGGTCACAAACCTTGTAGTCCTTGCTTTAAGCGCCAGGCCGTGCCGCGTCACGGGCCTCCAGCGGCTCCTTCGGCTCCTTCCGCCGCCTCCGCCGCCTCCGCCGCCGGCCCTGTGTTCCCGAAAGTCGCCGTGTCCAGTGCTGGGCCCAACAACATGAAGGAGCGGCCGTGTCACCGTGTGCGTCTCTTATCGGCTTGTCTTTGAGACTCGCATGTGCTCAACAGGAGGCGGAAGCTGAAACCAAAAAGTTCTTCGAGCGCTTTGGGCTTCAAATGGAGTACGGTCTTCCTCCAGTGTGTTTAGGTGTGTCCTGGGGACGAGATGCGAAGTTGTTGAATGAGGGGTCGTCTGACAGCTCGAACAAGCAGACTTCGAAACTTTTACAGAGCCGATTCGTCGATCACGGCTTTTGGATGGGGCCTCGGCCCGAGCGCCGTGCCTTGCAACCAAGGATCGAGGAGATGGCCCCTGGGCGCAATTGACGGATGCAGTCTGCAAAGTCTGTAGGCCCTGTAGCTCTGCATTGCGTTCAGATTCAGGTGGCCAAGGAGACGGGCTTGCCCTTAAACAGCAGCGAGGCGGCCCAGAAGGAGGAGGAGGAGAAAGCGGAGGCCAAAGAGGCGGAGGAGGAGGAGGAGGCAGAGCGATTCGATGCCTTGCGCCTTGGCAAAAAGTGCCAGAAAAGGGGGCGCGCTGGAGCTTTTTGCTAGAGTCAGAGTCTCCCTTCAGTTTGAAGACTTCTGCAGGTATGCAGGTATCGCAGTGGTGATTCTATTGGCAGCTTCCGGGCTGCGGTGGATATGTGAGACATGGAGCCTGTGCATGAAGCCGTGAAGTCGTGTTCTATCAAGGCCGGCGGGACTTTCTACTTCCATCGGCGTTCTCAGCAGAAGCTAGACAAGCTGAAACCCGGAGAGGTCCGGTCCGGGCCAGCCCGGCGTGCCGGCTCACAGGGTCTGAAAGCTGTCGGACAGGTGCCGATGGCGACGGCACCGCCTTTGGCCTCGCCAGAAGACCCCAGCGCACCGGGGCCGGCGGAAGCGGAAGGGAAAGCTGCCACAGGGAGCTGACAGTGCCTCAAGTCACGATACCTGGAGGTTGAAAGGGTGCGAGCTTTGTTTGGCCTTGAGAGACGCAGAGGCACACGAAGAGAAAACTGTTTCAGCTGCAAGCTTTTGCGGCTCTTGTCGCCGCACTCTCTGGCTCGCACACAGAGCCCCCGCCCCACGCAAGCACTCCCGGCTCGTGGCTGGCCACTCAGAGTCTGAGCCCATTGAGCTGCGAGTTGTACGACTGGTGGCCACTTCCTGCTCCGTTTGCTGGTGAGGGTGCCATGGGCAAGAAGAGGAAAGACAGCGACAGCGACGACAAGAAGAAAAAGAAAAAAGACAAGGTTCTTGCTGCAAGGGATGATGCCTAATAGTGTTTAGCAGGGGTCTGCATGCAGGACAAAAAGAAAAAAGACAAGAAAAAGAAGGACAAGAAAAAGAAGAAGGCTCTGTAGCTTCTCGTGCCAAGACACATGCAATGGAATGGCAGAGGCAAAGAAGGAGTCGAGCAGCAGCGATAGTAGCAGCAGCGACGAGGAGGACAAGACCCAGCGCCTTGACCGGCAAGGAGAGTGAATCTGTCAAATGCATCCGTGGCGTGGGGCACACAGTATTGCTATGGATCGCGTGTCTGCGTTGTAAGGGCCGCCAAAGACGGCCAGGCAACGGCACGTGAGAGCGGTTTGAGAGTGTGGGATCGCTGGCGCCGCCAGGCAGAGCTCGCCGCCACTCCGAAGGCACTTGGAGCGTTTCCGACCTTGCATGCGTCACGAGCCACTCGTGCGGGGCCCGAAGCCATCGCTCGCCAAAGTATGCTGCCCTCTTTTTTTGGAAGGGACGGGGGCCTGATGGGGCCTAGGGATGCTGGGGGGCGGGTGGCTTTGTCTGCACAATGAAGTGTGGGGAGCAAGTCCTCCGGAGCTGCAGAGTTTGTGCATGAGACCTGCGTTTGCGAACCCTGATCCCAAAAGCAAAGCACACGGTGGCTGATGATAGTTCTTCTTCTGTCGTCGCGGCTTTGATTGCTCTCCCATAATGCTTCGTCGCTGTCGGGGGAGGCGGAGGTTTGGTTGTCAGCTGGAGAGGCGGAGTTTGAGCCGCCTCCTGTGAACCTCGATGCGCTGCCCCCACTGGAGGCTCCCTGAGCTCAGAGCCGTTCCGTGAGACATGAAAGGACGTCTTTATTCAGTTTCTTGCAGGAAGGCATCTTGCGCTTTGAGTTCACGCTGGAGGAGAAGGCGCCGGCCGCCGGCCCGCGAGTCGAGCTGAGCACTGCCCGCGTGTGCAAGCCACGTGCAGGGTGCTCTCGGCGTTCGCTTTTCTGGTGGTTCCCCGCCGATGATCCTGTCGGCCAGGGCCCAAGGGCCCCCCTTGGGCCCCGTGCGCTGTGACCTATCTGCCTATCTTCCTAGAGTTCGGTCAGGTTGCTCCGGATTCCTTCGCCAGCAAGAAGGGGATCCCTGTGAACTACGAGGCCTGTGGTGGTCTCGCCGCCTCGGAGAGAAGGCCGCCGACTCAGGTCCATGCCATCAACGGCTTAGCCCTCGTCCAGCAGAACCAGCAGCGTGCACCGGGCCGAGACGGGGCCAGGAGCGCGAAGAGGCGAAGATCGTGAGCCCACAGCGCGCCCTTCCGAGGTGATGCACTTCCTGAAGAGCCGGCCGGTGGTGCTGGACGTGCGACCCCTGGGCCTGGCGCTCGTTTGTGGAGTCCGGAGCGGAGTCCGGACTGTAGTGTCTTGGGCCCTCGAAAGGGTGGAAGCCTCCAGAGAAGATGAAGGAGCTGAAGCGAAGGCAGCAGCAGGAGGAGGCTTCCATGCGAAATGGCTCCACGGCTTTATGGTGCCTTTGGGGGGATCTCGAGGCGGAGCAGAAGGCAAAGATGGCCGTGGAGAAGAAGCGCCGCGAGCAGGCCTGTATGCACAGCACTGCACTGCGCAGCTCCGTACCGGCCCGGCAAGCGGAAAGGGGAAACCGTGCATGGCCCAAACATGGGCTCGTCGTGGGATATGTCGTGTAGCAGTGTAGCTGTAGGGAGCCGTGATTGGGCCGCCGTCACATCTGACGCCATGGCCGTGATATGATCTGCAGGCTGGGCGGCTGGGCCGAGAGACAGGATGCGACGTGGCGGTGCTGTGCAGGGTGGGCACGCTTGCAGAACACAAGCTGCGTGAGCTGCTCGTGGCCGCGAAGCTCAGACATGGGCGCCTCCACGGAAAGCTTGGGCCTGAGAGCTGAAATGCCAGCGCTCGCTCGCTGGCCTCCTGTCCTGACCTGCTGGCATAGCACGCGCGGCATGGCAGCGCTGCGGTGAATTTCGCGGCGGCTCAAGGATGGTTGGAAAGTAGATGCATTCGGAAGAGTTTAAGTTTAGCAGTTCAATGCAGATGATCGTCAATTGCCCAATGTTGTCCAAGCCCAAAACACAAAAGAAACGAGCCAAACTCGTTTGCTAAGCCTCTGCCGCAGAGGGCAAAGAACGAGGCGAGAAGTGCCTCGACTCAGCAGCTCGGCCTTGAAAGGTCGCCAGGTCGCCAGGGCCAGTCCACGCCCTTTCGTCTTCCGTCGCCGAATGACCTGCTGACGAGCTCGTCGTTGAGTCGGGGAATGGCCGATCTTCCCTTCTCCTTGGCGGCCCTTCTGGGCATGGCCAACGCCAACAGTGCCAACGGCGGTGGTCCTGCTCGAGAAGGCGGCACCATCACGCTGCTGACGCTGCCTGGCCGTGGCTTGGTCGGGGCTGCCATCACGCCCAACGGCCGCTCTGATGATCCAAGAACTTTAGCCTCAGCTCGTGCTGTTTTAGAAAGGTGTTTTGCTCTCTCGGTAACCGGGTGCAGGCTCGGAGCCGGGCTTCCCATTGCCACTGGGCCTCCTGCAGAGCCTGGGTGGCCAGGTCTCCCGTGTGCCCGTGGCCGTTCCAGAGGACAACAGCAACTTTTTTTAGCGGGGGGGGGGGTGCTTCCCGCGTCTTTGGCTTCTGTCGTGAGCCAGGAGGATGCTGCGGATGCGCTAGGCCCATTGATTCACGTTTCGTCTCGAGTCTCGCGCGAGCGTGGCCCGTTGTGCGCAATGTGGGCATTTCAGGTGGCATCATGCGCATGATGATGGAGCAGATGGCCCAGATCGCCATGCAGCGTAGCATGGAAGAATCTGGACCAAAAGTACCCCCTGCCAGCGAAAGAGTACGTGATGCCCTGCCCCGTGTCGTTGTGACGAAGGACCTGAGAGAAGATTGAGCTGCAATGTGGGTCGGGAGAGTCGGGTGAAACACGTGTGTGTGGCCTTGCCTTTTCAGAAGGAAGATTTGCTGGATGCCACCAACTCGAAGTGTTCCGTCTGCTTGGAGGCTGGTCTGATTCCGACGTGGCTGAGTCCGCATGGAGACGAGTCAGGACTATCGACCTGGTGTCCGCGCAACCAGGCGCTGTAGTCTCTCTCTTGTTGCGGAGCCAGCCGGGGTGTACCGGACCGGACCTGAGCCTGGCTCTGCAGAGGATGCTTTGCGGGCACTTGTTCTGCACCGGCTGCATCCGCGAGTGGCTGCGGGAGGCCAACAGCTGCCCCGCTGCTCCGCACGCAAGATCGCACCTTGAACATCTCCATGTCTTTTGTGCGGGGATGGTCGGCTTCTAAGGTCTGTCGGTACGAGCTTGCAACCGACTGTGAGGATTTCGAGTCCGGACGTCCTGCGCCCAGGGGAATCAAGAGCAATTGAAGAAGAAGCCCAGGTACGCACAGCGGCAACTATACTGTAGAGACCTGAAGTTGGCACAATGCACCTATGTCATAGGTGCGCTCAGGAGGTGTTTCGGCAATTCTGCTTGCTGAGGGCGGACCCGCATGTCCGGACGCACCGTGCGACTTCGTGCAGCCGAGTTGAGGATGCTTCGAATCTCCGAGCTTCGAAGGCTTTGCAATGCGTGAATCGATATCAATATCAATATCAGTGATAGCACCGGGCGCTAGCCGATCCCTATACGCCTAACAGAAAGAAAGAGCGAGGGAGAGAATCAACATGCCTCGGCGGCCGCAAAGCGGGCTCGGCTTGCAGTTGTACATGTCAGTGAGGCTTTGCCAAGGGGTCCCAGTTTAAGGAGTTGGTGACAGCAGTTGAGTTGTTGGGGGACCCAAGCCCTGGACAGCAACTTCGCCAATATGGCCGGGACTTGAGCCTCACAGTAACAGCACATCGCCGGCCAGTTTGAGTGTTTCAGCAATAGTCGTCGAGGCGGGTTGGGGGATCTAGGTATAGTGATTTCGGGGGACGTCCGATGAATGAAGCTGTGTCTTTTCACTTTCGTCATTCCACCCTCTGATTTTCCGGTGCGCGGTAACGCACGGGGGGTTCGCAGACGTGGACCCTCTCGGCTGAGTGGAAGAAGAATCAACATTGACATGCATGTTATGTTTTGTTGCGCGTTAACGTATTCCTCATTCCGTCGACAGTGTGAAGCCGATGTCTTGAGAGCACCTGGACTTTCGTCCTGACTAGTCGTCATTCTTTGGAGCCCGGGAGCTTGAACGCTCCTCAAGCCCGGAAGAGAGAGGGAAAGAGAGGGAGAGAGAGAGACCCTGCACCCTCGGGACTGGGGAACTACAGAGCGGCTATTGCGCCAGAAGACAGACGGCAGGGAATGACTTTGCTTCCATTCATGCGAGACCTTGCGAGGCTCATGGATGCGCTGGGCGTCTCAGGCGAAGGCTGCGCAGAGTTGTTGAAGAGTTTCTGTTCGAGTTGCCGTCAAAAGTCCTCGGACTTGTTGAGGTTGCCTGGAAAGAGCAGACCTGGTGCGGCACTTGGAAGGCGCTCCAGATGTCGAGGTGGCGCCAGAGCTCTCTGCCGCAACAGAGAAGAAGTTCCGCTACGACCTGCAAGATCTTGAGAAGCTGGACCTTCCACTGCTTCGAAATCTCATGGAACGTCACCGAGTACCCTTTGACCTAGAAGACGATCTCTCCGAAGACGATGAAAGGAGAGTGGCCCTTCGTTCCTTTGCAGACGCCGGTTGGATGAGAGGGGCTTCAAAGACGATGCCAAAGGCGAGCGAAGCCGAAGCTCAGAAGCCGGAGCCAAGCGTGGCGAAGCCGGAGAACAAGACCGAGCATGCGAAGACAACGGAGACCGCCGTCGGCATGGCTCCTGCCGCTGCCTCGGTCGCCTCGGTCCCTTCCGAAGCCGAAGCCGGCGAAGCGCGAACTTCGCGAAGCGAGACGCCGAGCGGGCCGAGCGTGTCGAGCGGCGGCGAGGGTGGCCAGGGCGAGGGCGAGGCCAAGAGCTGCGCGGCAGGCCGGCGCTCCAAAAAAAGCCGCTTTTGATGCCGCTTTCTCTCCAAGTTTGTCTTGCTCCGTCAGGCAAGGCTGCCAAGGCTGCCAGGCCGGCGGAGCCGCCGCCTGCCAAGCGAAGGCCACGGCCCGGGGGCAAAGAGGCCAAAGACCAGGTCCAAGGAAGCAGCGGCGCTGGCAGTGCTAGCGGCCCAAATCCCTCTACCGACTCGAGCTCGAGTGCAAGCTCTGGATGTGATGGGAATGAGATTTGATTACTGAGGCTTCTTAAGAGTTTCGAGAGACTTCAACTTTGGTGGCCAAGAGGCCAGGACAGGCTCTACCAACCCATTTAAAGGCGAGCAGGACGTTCTTTTGTTGCTGTGAGTTTTGGTGAGCCTTCCAACAGCTCCTAGCTGGTTTCAATAGTGCTGCGCCGTTTCAGAATCCCCTCAATGAGCAAGGTGGCTTTCGAGCAGTCGAGCAAGCTTTGCTCTTCGCGCGCACGATGGTTAGCTGCTAGCAGCGTCAGTGTCCATAGATCGAAACCAATGTAAGTGTAATTAACCAGTGTCCAGTCATGCTTAAGGCTCCGGGACCTGTCTCCTGCGACTGGAAATTTTCGAGCTGGGAAAAGACTTTGAGCAGCAGAAGACACAAGAAGGCTGCACCTGAGATCTGGGCTGCAACCAAGGAGTCCGGGAGCACTACGTGCGGTGTTCCTGCAGGCAGATGCCTCCGACGATCGTCGACCGATGGAGTTGCACGTGTAGCTGTAGTTGATCTGAAGTGGCACCGGATCAAGACTTGGGGCGTGTATTGTGTACCCGTTGCGGCTACCAGAGCATCCATGGGCAATCGTGAGGCCGACACGGACATGCTCCCAGGGCTGCCAGCCAAAGTGCGGCAGCTGGCCGAGCGTGCGACAGGACGGGCTGAAGCCTTTATCCGTGTACTTATGGATTCCTACGCTGGCTACAACGAGAATTGGTTAGGGTGGGCATGAGGCATCAGGTTTCTTGGGACTCATGCGGTGCATATTTTGAGCTTAAGTCCCAAATAAGCCTGAATCTCACCAGCGCTTGGAAGCATATGGTCGGGTGATTGAATCCGCCAGTAGACGAGGGAAAGGGGAAAAGAATCTTGGCTGTATAGCTGGGGGATGCCTTTTGGCCGTGGTGCCTGGTCATGTCCCGGTGATTCCCCTGGTTTCCTGGCAGTCGTGATCGTTGTGTTTGTGGGCATCGCGGTCGTCTTGGTAATCCGTCGTCATGAGTCGTCATATGGACGTCGTGGTGCCGTGCGCTGGCATAATATGTGAGAAACATCCAGCTTGGCAGCATGACTGTATAGCACCATGCCAGTGTGAAGCGTTGCGGTTTGGCGGAAGCTGTGCACACGCGTCACGTGCTTCCGCGGTCGTATGGCTTACCTGACGGTGCCGTTTTGGGGGAAAAGATTGCTACCCGAATGCACGTGCGCCGACTCGTGCTTTGAAATTTGAAACATTTTGAAAAGGAAAATGTAATTATCCGTGCTGTATATATATATATATATATACATCTTATATATACACACATATGTGTATATACATATATATATATATATATATGAGAGAGAGAGAGAGGGACCCCTTTGGGGTCTTTCTGACGCTTGGTTGCTTTTCTTACAAATAGAAATAATTGAAATAATTGGAATCTGAGAAGCTCATTTCAAGTATTTCAATTAATTGGTTTCTGAAATTTTTGTTAAACTAGTTAAAATAATTGAAAGCGGGCGATTGGTAACCGAAAAGAGAAAACCACCGATTTCAATAATTGAAATACTTGAAATAATTGAAACACGCCCGATTTCAATTATTTCAATCCTTCGGGCCCCGAAATTTTTGAAATACTTGAGAGGGCAGTAAACTGTTCCTTCAGTATGACGTGGAGGGCCCCACGCTTTGGCACGAGCGCTTGGTTCTGCTCACCTTGAGGGTGCATGAGGATTATGCGGTTGTGACCCCTGACAGGGACATATTCATAGAAGAACTGAGCCTGTCAAACACCGACTTGAAGGCCCTCAGGATGAGGGGCTCGGCAGGTGGATTGCCTGTTGGTGTGCGTGCAGCTTCGGTGTATGCTTTGCCGACATTTTCAGGCGCCGAGCTGGCTAACTTCCAGGCTGAGGGTCGCCGCCTAGTCGAGAAAACGAGAGACCTTCGAGCCCCACCCCCTGCACCACCGGTGGCTGCGGCTGGTCGTGGGCAAGCCATTGTGGCCGCGCCGCCCATCGCTTCAGCGACGCGGGTAGCTGCAGCGATTGCCGGTGATAGTACACAAGCGCCGGGAGCCCGAGACTTGGTCGGACCAGGCCCCGTATGGGTCGCTGCTGAAGCCGTTGATGGTGTGCGTTATGGTCAGCCTGTCCGTGGAATCACCGAGCCGGCCACTGAGGGCGCTAAGATCGTGCATGTGACTCCGGGTGGACGGCCTATCTTGGTCACGTGTGTGCAGCCCGGTTTGGAACGTTTCCAACTATCAATGATGTTGAGACAGCTCATTCAGGTGGACCAATTAGATGCGTTCAACGTCATAGTATATGCGCATTCGGAGCGGGCCCGAGAGCTCGAATCAAAAACTGTGGGCGGCAAAATGTGAGAGCAGTTTACCTTCGGGTCGCTCGTGCGACAAGCTGGCACTTTAATGATCGCACCCGCTCTTTTGGACCATGTCAAAGCAGAAGTTGAAAAAGATGTGCAACTCCAAAAGAATATGAGGAAGGCCCGTGAAGAACGCGGGCTCGCGAAGAAGCGAGGTGGGAAGAAGGGTGAGGATCACCCCTGAGTGATCAGGCGCCGGGCAAGAGTGCGGCTTACTGCTGGGCGAAGCCTTTTGCCCCTGTTTTGGGCGACACTGGGAGAAACGTTCCTCGTGGAGTCTTTCCTTTGCCAGTGCCTGAGTCCTTTCCTGGTTGGAGCGGTGGCAACGTCTCAAGGTCGGTGAAGAGGCGTGTTGAAAGGGCCGACCATGTCAGGAATCAGGAGAGCCAGACGGTTTTGGCGCTGAATGCCCTGTGTAGTGGTGGTGGTGGCTTGGGGAATAACGGTTCTTCGGACGTTACTGAAAACTAATGCAGCCCAGATGTTGCCTGCCCGCCACCCACGAGGAAGGCGTAGCCAACCATCGGCGTGCAACTGCGGAAATACATAAATTATGTTCGTATGTGATATATTCTGACATATGCAAACTAACATGGATGGAACCAACTAGTCAGTGCTCGAGCTCTCAGGCTGCGTCCATTCCGAAGTTCGACGAGTACATCTTCGTGACATGCTCGGTGTGCCAAGCTCGCTTGGTTTACATGTCCATTCATGTCAGTTCCCGTTACAGTGGACCGTGTTAGGTAAATGTGAGCATGTGTTGCTGGAGCACTTCCATCCTGCCCCCTTCTCTCTCTCTCTCTCTCACTCTCTCTCTCACTCTCTCTCTCTCTCTCTATCTCTCTCTCTCTTACGTGATCCGAGAAAGCAGTAAATGCGAGGGCGTCTACAAAAGGGGGGATCTGCGTTAGATGCAGTTCGGTCTGAGCGCATTCATCTTACCTCGGTTGTGGTAGATGCCGCCCAGTGTGCCAGGTGGGTGGCATACCGAGTATGAGAGGCAGGCAGGCCCCGCAAGCCTCTAGTTACGAAGTTGTCGAAGCGCCTTCGGCGAGGGGTGTATTTTATGCGAGTATGACCTGCTCCGTCTTGTAGATCGCTGCGCAATGGTGTGCTAACTACTTTGTCAACACTTAGCCAGTGTGCGTGGCATCCCAGTCATGTACATGATTCTTTTCATTGACTGAGGGTGATCAGAGCAGTCAGGACTGTCCCCATGTCCCCATGGACGACAGTGTTACCAGTCATTTTTTCATGTGCACAAGCTGCAGATGTGCTACGTATCATTTTGTCAGGGAATTTGACCGAAGGTGCAACATGAAGCTACAGCTAGCGAGCGTGTCCGTTCGCAGGAACAGTGGACGGGGCCCGACACTATAGCTGACCACATTTTTGCAATGTTTGTCGACGTATCGCTAGCCCTTGCTGCATTTCAGCCTCTGAGCTTGTGCCAAAGAAGTGCTCGTCATTCGACTTTGGTCACAACATCTGCTTCCTCGCGACCCTGCTTTCACGCCGCTCAGCAGCATATATGTCTGTTGTGTAGTACATTCAGGGTCATCACTGTGCGCTGAAAACGATGCCTTACTTCATGATGGAGCGACCGACGTTGGTCTTCGAGGTTGCTACGCGGAATTGTCCTACAGGACCCGCTTCATGCTCTAACCATCATATTTTTGGCATGCGTGTCAGGAAGGCCATCCTTCCTTTACTCGGCAACATCGCCCACCGCTGCCAGTCAAGCCCCCCAGCGTAATCCCACGCACCGTGGTTGCCCCGGCAACACAGCCTCCTTCGACTGTAAGCCCGCCATTTTCCAACCGCGGCCAGTCTCCCCCCCTCTAGCGTAATTCCACGTGCAATGGTTGCATCCTCCTTGTGCGAAGTAGCTACAAAGCTACCTGGAACACACCCGCTCAGGATCTCTTCGTCTACAACCAGATGGTCCAGGCTCGACTTCTCAAAGACTGCACCTCTTCCCCAAAGAAAGTTGACAAAGAGCAAAGCCAGGGTGTTGCTTCCGCACAATGGTGGACGCAATCGGCGCCGCAAAGTGGAGCTTCCTCCTCCACCTACAGACCCAACTCGATTCAAGATACCCGATCACCTCAAGTGCAATCGCACCAAGAACAGGCACCTGGTGGGTGTCGGATACTTGAGTGCACACAATTGTTCTGCCGTGTATGTAACATTATGTGCAGCAGAGTGTGCAGTCACTGATATTTTTTGTATATCAAAACGCTGCAACACTATTTGTCTACAGGGTTTTGGCATCTCTTCCTCTCACACAGGCCCGGCAGTATGAGACCAAGGTGGTGAAGCAGTGGATCCGGAAGAAGCCAGCCTCTGCACCTATGAAAACCAGAGGTCGCGCGCGGCATATGACCCCACATGTGCGGCGTGTCCATACGTCGCGAACTGCAGGCGTCAAACGCTCTGCTTCCGACTAAAGCTCGTGATCCATGTGTGGAGGACGAAAATAGGGTGCGGATGCATCAAGACGTGTGATTTCAATCAGTCGATTGTACGTATCCAACTCGTGTGACCGGAACGAAATAACGACGTCCAGATGATAGTGGGGTAGCTTAGATACTCTCCAGTTTGTACATCATTCCGGGTATCCTGATGAAGTCCGGTTATATTCCAGAGCATCCATGTCCCAGCCATGATAGCGCCCACCCAGACACCATCCTTTTTGCCCGAGAATCCAGATCCCGGCCAGGATAAGGCCCACACAGACCCCATCCGCTTTACCCGAGCACCCATGTCCCTGATTCCTTGCCTATGGTAAAATAGTTGATGAACGCATGCACAGGCCAACAGTTGCACCCTGTGGTGTTATCATTTTCACATACCAAATCAACCGAAACCAAATATAAACGGCTGTGTAGCACAACGGCAAATGAAAGCATGCCATAATGTATGGATGGCATGTCCCGTCCATCGCACGAGATTAAGAAGAATGTCACGAATCTGCTTGTGCGTTCCTTTCCTTATACATAGCGGTACAGCAGTTGCACCCCGTGGTATTGTTGTGTTCATACACAATGCTTCGCGTGACGTCATGTGTGGACGTGGATGACGTTCGATGATTGTGCATTAAATCAAATCGTATATCCGAGTCAGACCAAAACTTTTCGGGTTTCGGTTTGTATGATGCGCGACATGGCTATGCGGCTATGCATCATTTAATTAGCTCACCTTGTGATATTGTATATCCAAAAAGCTTGCTAAATAGGGTCTAACCTAAAGGTATCAGGCTCTATACATATACATATGCACATATCTAGATCTACAAAACAATATATAGGTAGATAGATAGACAGACAGACAGACAGAGCGAGAGACAAAGAGAGGGAGCTGAAAGCAAAGAGAGAGAGTTGAAGACGAGAGAAGCCCCACAACAGGCCCATATTCTCCCGATGACGTGAACGCATGTCATGCACAGCAGGCGAAGCCGTTGCGCCAGAGAATTTGGTCGAGCTCGCCGAGGCGGCCCTTTTGCGGGCGCGCCGTCTGCCGACCCAGGAGCCCGTGATTGGGCCGATAGGGATGTCGAGGGTTTCAGGGGTTGGGATGTCTTGTGTTTAGAGGCTGTGATGCATGGACGGACATTCACACTCGATTTTGCACAGTGGTGTCGGTCTGGTTTCAGAGCGGAAGGCACAACTAGGTCCTTACAGGCGGTTGTAGCAGATAACACATGGCAACTACCCTGGAGTCATGCGAGCTAAAGAGCAAGGAGCATGATAGGACAAGTGTGTTTACATCAAGATACTCTGGATTCCGGAAAGAGAAGCTGCCCCGACAGCTCAGAGAATTTAGCATTGCACTGATGAGGACCACAGTTCATGCAAAGGCACTCCAGCAAGCCCTCATGCAGATTTATTTTGCGGAGTTGCTGGAGACACAACAGCTGCAAGCACCAGAAACGGTGTTCAGATTCCTGTCGACCCACACGTGTGTGTACTATGTATATATGCATGTATATATGATGCAGGGCTGCCACACCCCCCCTCCCCCCCCCACCCCATGGTATCCCCCCATGCCTGTCAAGTGGGTAGTTGTTTTGTTTGGCCTTGTTGCTTTCCCCGTCTGGTCTTGTTTGGCCTCGTCCCCTCNCCTCCTTGACTGCGGTACAAACAAACCACCCCCTCCCCCCCCCACCCCATGGTATCCCCCCTTGCCTGTCAAGTGGGTAGTTGTTTTGTTTGGCCTTGTTGCTTTCCCCGTCTGGTCTTGTTTGGCCTCGTCCCCTCCCCCCCCTGTGGAGTGGGGCCTGTGGTCTTTTTGGTCGGCCGCGCCCGGGCAGTGTGTTCTATAGAGGTTCTACAGAGGTATGGTATGGTTGCTGCCGCTTGTTAGTAGTACTGTCATCGTTACGTCCCCTCCCCCCCTGTGGGGTGGGGCCTGTGGTCGTTTTGGTGGGCCCCGCCCGCCTGTGTGGGGCAGTGTGTTCTACAGAGATATGGTATGGTTGCTGACGCTTGTTAGCAGTAATGTCATTGTTACGTGCTCGTTACCATACAAAATATGATGTTGCTCTTTTCTCCTGGCAAACGGTGCCCCTGTCCCTGCTCCGATGCAGTTCTCTGCTCCTGTGAAGAGGCACTGGTTGGGATCATGGTTTGCGTGGGTTTGTTCCGGGGGCCGGGAGGGGGGGGGGGTGGGGGCCCGGGACCCGATGTACGATGGCAGGATGCCTTGGTCATTCTTGCGGCACTGGATCGGCAGAATGCTGAAGACCCCAGCGTGGTGTCTGTGGGGATCTCAGAGAGAAGTCTTCGCCGCGGGCTTGTGCGGGCGGCATAGTTTAATTGTCGAATTGAACGGAGGCCCTAGCAGAGCGCATTGCGGTCCTTGCAAATGCCTGCTGCCCCAGTTGACATACTCTGCAACTGATCTGCCCTGTCTTGTGTGGCGCTTACGTGAGGCCATGGCTTTGGAGGAGGCACTGGAGGCCATGGCACTGCTTCGCCTCGAGCCCATCCGTACGAATCCGGGACCAGCTATGCTGCAAATCCACAAGGTCGGCGCTACGCCGAAGCCCCCAACTGCAGGAGCGCCTGTCACTGAAAGAGCTGACGCGCGATGCCCTGCACTGCCCTGCACATCTGGTTGAGGCGCCACGTCGGGCCAGCGCTCCAGGAACTGGAGCTGCGTTTGCTGGAGTGTGCCCTTTTTGAACAGTACTGGAGCGCTCCGTGCGAACCAAAGAGCCTTGCCAACAAAGGTGCCCGCGAGCCACGGGGCTTCGTCCGAGTGCTCGCCGGTTTGGCCGGCGCGAGCGCACCTGAAGTATGGCTGCCAGCCAACCAACGGCTCAGTGCCACTTTGGTGGCTCTCACTCCACAGCTCCGAGGCAGCTCGGGTCTTTTTGGGATGTTTTGGTCAACTGTGGCTGTCCCGAGCCGGAGGCCTCAGCTATCATGACCTCGTCTCCGTCGCGCCTCGGCACGTGCTCAGGACACGTACACATTGGTTGCAGGCACTTGTGCCAGCAGTCCTTCCGATGGCGTTTAATGTGGCTGCTTTAGCCTAGTGCAGTTGCTGCTTTTTGCCTTGGGCTTGAGCCTCGCAGCCTCACGCACTCGTGTTGGACTCAGGAGCTAGCTTTCGATGCGCTGAGCTGTGGCACGCCGGGAGCTCTCTCCGAGCTCCTGAGGCCTCAGCCTGAGCTCTCCTCCAGCTTGTCCTCGCGTTTCTCCTCGCGTACGTGGCGAGGCAGCAGCGCAGCCTTTTTCTGCAGGAGGCCACATGCCTGGTACCCCTCCCCGGCCCGCCGGGGCCCCCGGCCCGGGTCCCGGGCTGTCTGTCTCGACAGGCACCACTCCGTGCTTTGCCTCGGACTCGGCGGAGTAAATCCGTGGCGTTTCTGCTAGACTGGACTCTGCTAGACTCCTAGACTAGACGACTAGACACTCAGACACTCAGAGGCTTCGCGAGCTCCTGGAAGGCACCTTGGAGGCCCAGGGATGGTGTGAGTTGCCTGAGATGTTTTCTGACTTCGCATGACCAGAGGTCCTGCCCGCGTGGCTCTTGAGGAGTCCGCTGGCCGAAGAAGTTGGAAGCTGAGAGTTGATGTCGAACCGCTCTGCCCTGCGTTTCTGTGCTGAATCCGACCCGGCGCACCTATCCTCAGAATCCACAGCAGTACAGCTTTGCTTAAGTTGATGTAGCGCCAGCGTTGTGCAGCAAGGCCGCTTGTTCGGCCCTGCACGCTTGCACGGGCACCGGCATGACCAAGACCAAGTCTGAGGCACTGCTCGACAGCTTCGTGCAGAGATTGGAGGCGCGGCCTCGCGTCCTACGTAGCGCAACCCACATGACCGCGACAGGGTGGCTTTGGCCGAGGTGCTCAGCGATCCCGCCGCACAGTTCGAGGATCCCTTCGAGTGCCGCTCGGAGAGGAAGTGACGATCACCGCGGCGAGCATTGCGAGATTTTTTACCCCATCAGCTCCCGAGGCTTCGAGTTGCTTTCAGCCAAAGGCAGAGAAATCAGAGAAAGGGATAGAAAGGGCCCAGTGGCCCCGACCAGGCCATGCAGGACTGCAGGACCTTGCTGCTTTCGCCAGGTCGACTTCCCAGCAGCTTCCTTCGATCTTTGGCTGCTCCCGGCTCAGAGGGTTCCGACTTCCGACACGCCGACGCTTCGATGTGACCCCGTCGCCACTGAGAGGCTTGGGTGCGGCGGAACTTGCGCCGTGGGTCCCCCGAGGCCTGAAGAGTGGTACGGAAACGACACTTTCACTTTGGTCGCTACCAGAGGCTTCTGCTCGGCTGATAACGGCCTCTCGGCTGTGTGCCCTTGACGATTCTTTCACGGCCCGCGGAATGAAGCTTGGATTGGAATTGGTGTGACGGCGACTGGCTCCCCTCCTGCTCTTTCTTGGAGGACTGGCTGCCGAGAGACCTTGGAAGCAGCCATTCGCGCCTTCGTGATCTTCGGCCCGCCGGAAAAAAAAACGTGCTTCGCGCAGCCCTGAAAGACATTACAAGACTTGGACATCGATGTGCCCGGTCGAAATGCGGAGGTGGCGAAGGAAGCCGCCGAAGAAGCGCAGAGGCATGCCGAGGAGAAGGCGATCAGAGAGGCCAGGGCCAGAGAAAGGGACTTGGGCGAACAGAGAGTCGGCGTGTCGGCCGTACTTCGTTCAAATCGCACAGGAGAAGGAGCGAATCGAGCGGGAGGAGATGCTGGCCAGGGCACGGGAGGCTCACAAGGAGCAAAGGGAGAAGGAGGAGGACGGGCTTGCGGCTTGCGGGCTTGTCGTGCACACCCTCGAACACTGTGTGAGAGGGCCATTTTCAGGAGTTCCGGAAAGCGCTGAACAGCGATCCAGCGGAGTTGCGGAAGGCCGCGGAGGACATCATGGAGGCGCATGCGGGTCCGGGCCGGGCCACGACGCTCATGTCAGAGCAGAGACAGAGCAAGAGTGGGAGGCCGACTACGGCACCGAGATCAAGGTGGAAGGCCGCCAGAGCCTCGGCCAGTCGCGGCAACCAGTCGCCGGTCGCAATTGGCTGCAATCGGCTCTGACTCTGCCAGGTCGGGGGCTTCCGCTCCGCTTGCTGACGCGTCGCAAGGAGGTGGCCTGGATCTGGGCCGGGGAGGCACGGATGACCGCTTCTTCTCGAAATGACATGAGAAACCGTTCCATGAATGTTTGAGGCACAGGAGCTCATTGGCGGTGGTGCGCCGGATGACACTTTCACACAGTAGCTTTCGACAACGACACGCCAGTTCTGAAGCGCAAGCCATGCTTCCAAAGAGCGAAGCCGCTGGGACTCTGCGCTCAGAGGACCTTTAACCTGCGGGAAAGAGCCAGAAGCCGAAGGTGATTCGGAGAGAGGGCTCTCAGCGACACGCAGCTCATCGCAGCTCGATGCCTCGCAGAAAGCATCTGCGGGGAGTGTATTCAAAAAGACCGCACATGACTCGATGATGCATGGCATGATCCTCCAGCCAACATAATTGCTAGTGAGGCTGCTGAGTAGTTCGCTCCGACACCCACAAAGCCGAGTGTCAGCACT
Organism: Symbiodinium sp. clade A Y106; assembly: GCA_003297005.1. NCBI lineage: Eukaryota > Dinophyceae > Suessiales > Symbiodiniaceae > Symbiodinium > Symbiodinium sp. clade A. Next base: position 109,903 of record BGNK01001938.1, read on the forward strand.
ACTAGCAGTAGCAGAAAGGAGTGTCACTCCCCTGACATGTAACTGCACTGCCGTATGGTGTTATGAATTTGGGAGCCTACAACAAAGAGCTGACCTCGCAGATGCAATTCGTGGTTTGAAAATTGAAGCGGCGCACAAGAAAACCAAGATAACCACTCGTTCAGTGATTCAGTGACTGCTTCAGGGCCAGGTTCGGGGGTTTGGTGCCACTCGGCACTCTCCAATGCGAGGCGGCGAGGCTTTGTGTGGCTCTGGAGCCGTTCATGGTTTCAGCCGCATGGAGCATGACTCAACATGACAGCAGCGCCTCACCCGGCCGGATGTCATCGTGTCTATACTGCATTGTGCGAAAGTATTCCCGAGCGAGAGGCTTGGTGATGGAAGGCTCAGCCCAACTTAAGACCTAACAAAGAGTTTCCCAGATCTTGCGTCTCTTAGCTAGCCAGTCCCGCTGCCTTGTCTGTACATTGACGCTCGGATGGACTTCGACTGCTCGGCCGGTGCCTCGGAGGCGTGCACTGCTCTGTCGGCAGTACCACTTTGCTCGGGAGGATGTCGGTGAATCTACAAGATGGCAGCGCTGATTCCGGGGCAGATGCTGGCATCAGCTGCGCGAAGGTGAGAGTTGCAGCACAGCCATGAACTCCGTTACACGAGCTGCGCCGGCTAGGTCTTTTCGTGCCATCATACTTCCTGGTCCGTTCATTCGTCAGTTCCCTTGGAGCTGTTGGTCGCTTTGCTGCACTGGACGTGGTGAGCATGCGGCTTGAGACCTGACGGCAACTTCATTGCAGGAGATTCCGTCAACGAAGTCCGGGACTCACTTCACAGCTCTGCCACAAAGCTCCTTCACTGTCCGAAACAAGTTTCCGAAAGTTTAGATAGTTGGGTGCGGAAGGGAAGAGGGCACCTGATGTGCAGGAACCACACGGCCACACCCGTGGGTAGTGAGGCAGCAGCGGTTGAAGAAAAGACAGCTCTTTGCTTCTTGTCCACTGGGCCACCCTGTCAGGTCTATGTCTTCGGAGGCTACGACGGTCAGAAGAATCACAACGAGCTCCTGGGCTCCAGCATGAGACAAAGCGCCAGCCCTCGAAAAGCGGAGCCCCAGATGCTTAGACCTTCGTCGGGACAAAAACCCGCAAGGATTTGCAGGGTGGGAGCGAGGCGGAAGTATGGGATCAGACAAAAAAAAGAACGCACCAGCATGGCTGAAAGCCAAAGTGGCTCGTGTGCCCTCGGGAAGCGTCCACGTACGCGGTTTGAAGACCTGAGTCGCTCACAGTCGGAGAGCAGAGACGGCATGGCATGGCGCCTTTTGTGCCGCCTTGTTTTGCAATGGCTACCCAGGCTCTACATCTTTGACCTTCAGTCTATGGAGCTTGGGCCTTTTCATCAGTGGAGAAGTCACCCATGTAGTCAGCACGTTCCGAGGTGGAGACAGCCGACGGTGGGTGGACAGAAGCCGAGTGGAAGGACGCTGACAGCGCAAGATTTCTTCAGCCGCACTCAATTCGCTCGATCTTGTCCACGAGGAATGGGCACTCAGCAACCCTCCTAGCCGGAGGGGCACAGATCCTGATCTTGGGCGGCTGGTTGGGCAACGGGCCACTCGCTGCAGGCAGGTGCGCAAACTTAAGCACGTAGCCCCAAGTGGGTAAGCTCAGTCATCCCTCACGCCAGCCGCGAGAAACGTGGGTGCGCACTGATTTTGGAAATAGGCCATCCCATCGTACCTTTCCGTTTCCTCGGGCCTCGTGCCCTCGCACGCCCTCACCCGGCTTTCGTACACGATCCCCCGAAGGGCTCTGCTGTGCCGCATGCTCGATTCACGTGTCACATGTCGCGCCGTGTCGCGTATCCTCCAGGCGACATGCATTTGCTGAACTTGGAACCCTTGAAGTGGGTGCCTCCACGCTTCACCGGCGAGCCGTGAGAAGCCCAGCGTGTGATCCTCTGTGTCCTTCGCAGCCTTCGCTTGGTGCGCATCGAGGCCTGGGCCTTGCAACATGCACACTGCCGACCTGGTTGCTCGCAAGCTCCTGGTCTTTCGGGGTGGCGACGGTCGTGCGTCCGGGCGCCCAGCGCCTCCTCCATCGCGGACATTCGCGGGCCCATCCTCTATATGATTCTGTGACATGCAGGTATTTGAATGATCTGCATGGCTTGGATTTGGATAGCAACAGCTGGCGTGAGCCTCAGAGTTGGGCTGGAGCGCCTTTGCGTTTGTCATGTGAAGCTTCGGCAGGTTTTCTGTGAAGACCTCGGGTGAGCAGCCGCCTCCCAGGGCTAATCATGCCTCGGCAGTGGACGATTACAGGCCGCCACATCTCCCACCTTGGCAGAGTGAAAGCGCTGTGAACGTGCAGGCTTTACATCTTCGGTGGCTGGGATGGCACCAAGCGATTGAACGACCTCTACGTGCTAGCAGCATGCCCAGTTTCGTTTTCGTGACGAGAGCATTGCCAGTGGGGCACTTGATCAGGATAACAGAGACAGCGTGTGGACAATGCTCAAGCCGACGGGCTATGCGCCACAGGCTGCTGGCCGATGGAAACTTGCTTCAATCAGCGTAGTGGGGGCTGCCAAATATAGGCCCGCGCTGGGATGACGCTCTCCATTATCCGGGATTGCTGGGCGCTCGCATTCAAGGGACGAGCACGTAATGTTTCGGTGCGTCCATGTGTTTGAGGCTTGTACTTGTTCGGTGGCTCGGGCCACACGACTCGCTGCTTCACCGCCGGAGCCTCGGACTTTGTTTAGCGACCGAGCCACAGCCCATGTGGAACAAAGGATGTGCACGTCTACGACCCAGAAGAGCAGGTTGGATCATAGTTGGATCCGCAGTTGGGTTGGGCCCGGGCAAGCGTGTGCGGCCTGATGGCAGGCTTGGTTCCTTTGTGTACAGTCACCCTCCGAGAGTGTCGAGCGCCTGCATCTCAGGGAGCCCTTTTTTCTTCTCGCTCTGCCATCCGGACAGTAGAGAAAGCGGGCCCAGTGGGCGACTCGACTCTTCTTTGAGGCATCGGCCCGGCGCGCACAGGCCCCAGTTCTTGCTGGTGGGCTCCTGTCTCTTGTCATTTTGTTCTGTCAGCATGTTGTCTTTTTCTGTAAGGAAGGGCCGGGCACGTGGCAGTGGTCGTGGACCGCCGGCTCTTCATCAGCGGCGGGGCCTGCGGGACACAGTGCGCCCTTTGGTGCCGGGCGTTTTTGATCGATCCATTCTTCATTCTTTCATGGAGAGGTACTACGGGAAGGGGAAGTGGTACATCCTGGACACCGATGCGCCCCCCGTCATCGAAGTGGCGGCACCACCGGTCTGTGCGGACTCAGTTAGAAGAGCCCGGAGCCCACAAGGAAGGTCTCGAATGTGTCGCTCAACGCCGGTCAGGTCCAAGAATCGCTTGGCCCGTTTTTCTGCCGGACATGTGAGGTCATGAGCGAGTACCTGAACAAGCAGGAGTTCTCGGACGTCAGCTTTGTAGTGGAAGGCGCGACCTTACTTGGAGTTGCCACATTGTCACACAAGTCACACGGAATGTCTGAGTGATGACGCAAGGTCGGCGGATCTTCGCGCATCGCTGGATGCTCAGTTGATGGACCGGCATGTACAACCCCATGTACAACCGCCGGGAGCTGCATGCGCTGCATTCCCATTACTCTGAACAGAGCATGGCGCATGACATGAGAACGGGAGAGGAAGAGACGGAAGTCATCATGTCTGGTGAGTCTCGTTTGCGTGGGCATGCCGCGGCATGGGTGGCGGGTGGCATGCCGTCGGTGCCCGACAGCCGATAGAGGGGGACCCCCGTGAATGTGCAGATGCCGGCCTCGAGCCCTTGACAAAAGAGGCATACTTCTGACGCTCTTCTCCGACTATTTCCGGCGAGCGCTTCTGCCTCAGCGGGAAGGTTTCGCAGATCTCAAGACACATAAGACTCCTGCAATCCTGCAGGTTTGCTTGCGGCATGCGCGAGAGCTTCGAGCCTGAGATCCTCATCGAGGACATGTCCTACGAGACTTTCCACTCACTGCTGGAGTTTCTGTGCCCTCTCGGAGGGCGACCATGGCTCTAAGATCAAGATGGTTTGCTGACATACCTTGACCGTATGAGGTACATCGGCAGGCTCCATGTTTCCCAGGCTCAGCAAACCGACGCAAGGGCCAAAGGGCCAAAGCGAATTCAAAACGGCCTCGCCCCGCTTGGCCGCGCCTCTGCTGAGGTGTGCTTCCTGATGGGCCTCCTGAGGGCCGCGGACCAGTTCTGCGTGGACTGCGTCTGGAACTCGATACGCAGCACGCAGAGAGCGACTTGGGTCTCTTTGCTGAAAGGTGAAGCAGACCTGCGAAAAACACTTGAGTGCCCTGGTGGATCTGGAGAACGTCGAAGGCCTCGAGGCCTCGTTTCTGAGACCTGAAACGCTACTTTACCCCTGTGCCAGTCTTCCTCTTGGAAGCAGAGCGCTTCCAAGCTCTGCAACTGGTACAGTACTGCGAGTGGCCTCTTGGCACAAAGTCATGCAAACTCCGAAGACGCCAAACAGTGCGGGGAGCGCTTCCGCTTTCGCTGCGCGCTTTACTATTTACCCAGGTTTAAGCGCCAGCTGGACTACGAAAGCCGGCTGGGCCTGGGCCGCAGCAGTTTTTCAGCGTCGCCTCAGCTGATGCCGCTTAATGATCCTTCGTGCGCGTCTCTCAGGAACCTGTGGAAAGGTGCGCAGGGCAGAAAACAAGGGGGTCCTTGTGAGCTTTCTGACCCACGGAGGTTTCTCCACCGGCTGGCCACTGCATGTCCAGCACTGCACAGTACCTCGATGCATCGCAGACGCGTCGGGCGTCCCCCCGCGTGTCCTCGTCGCAACCCTCATGTGCTGATAGGTCACTGGCAGCACGGTCACGGAGGGAGTCCTTCGACTGAGATCCGCCGAGTCAAATATTCTCTGCTCTGCACTCGTAGCCGTCGTAGCTCGTCGTCGCTCGTGCGTTTTGTCTCACTTCTGCATCCGGGCAGCGTGCTCAGTGGCAGAAAATCAGCGCGGCTGTGTGTTGCGTATTGTTGCCTGCGATCGATCTAACAAGCACGGCTCTCGGCTCCCTGAGAGAGCAGTGCAGTTTCAACCTGCATTTCTGCATGGAAACATCAGTATACTCCCAGAACCCCTCTTGCGAACATGTTGTTTTGGACAATGGGACACGTTGTAACGCCGGTTTCCTTAACGGCAGCCATGCAGCCACATATTAGGGTTGGCTGCATGGGCAACGGATTTTTCGCAGATTTCTTTGCGTGGCCGTGCGGTGTTGTCTTGTGAACTTTTCTCGCTGATTTTCTTTCACTCCTATCTCCCTCAAAAATACAATCCGTCCAAAAATTCGAGCGCAACGTCGGCCAGCACATCCGCGCGCCAAAACAGAAAGAGTCCGCGCAAACTTTGCCCAGAAAGACAGTACCAACACATGTCCTGAGTGGACTGTGCCGCACTCGGTGCCCACGGACTTGCTGAGCATTTTTGCAGATTGAAGAAAAGCTCCGAATCGGGTGGGGGGGGGCGGGGTGCATGGAATTCGAATAAACGGAATGCGATTGGCATTTGGAGTGCACTCATGGCTTCACCGCTCTGGTCCTGGCCGAGCCCAACAGCTTTACATATGGACGAAAGAAAACCGAGGATGCGGGAAGGTCTGCTGAACCTTTCGCACCAAATTCTAAGTCCTAAGCCCGGACTTGCAAATCCTCAACACCCTGAGGGAGTTGATTGGGGGGTCGGATGAGTCGTCATAGTCCTTCCGGAGATGCCTCTCAGCCGAAGAAGTGAACAGCAGCATCTTCGGTTAAGTTAGGTTAGCTTAGATTAAGTTTTCAGTCCCTATGCAACCCCTATACTTTGCTTCTCGGTCATGTCAGGCTTGACCAGGGTGGGTTTGCTGAGGTTGGGCGAGGGTGGGTTCGCATAATTCACTAAATCGGTTATAGATAGATGCTTGCCAAAGTGGGCTTATGGTTCTGAGCCTTGCTGGTTTGTTAGTTGCCGCCTCGATTCGCCTGGCACCCGTCTTGGATCATTCGCTGCTAGCAAGGAGTGCCTCAACACGTGCAAGGTGGAATCATCGTCAATATTGCAGGCAAGCCACCTTGTGTGCTGACGATGCAGGCATTGCACCAGTCACAGGCAACAACCGCCTGCAGGGATGTTGTTTGTGCCACACGTAGGTGCTGAAAGTGGTTGCAAGCTGCTTATGCAAATTTGGGTCAAAGCTGTTATGCGATTCTTGGTCAGCATGGCAGTATCGTGATGGTTGGCCGCCGCAGCGTGCTCGCGAACATAGACTGGGCCGAAGAGAACAATCCAAAATGTTAGGTTACTCAGCGCAATTAAGTGTATGAATCGAAGTCAAAGCCCGCCTTCACCCCCACAAGTTGCCAGACCGAAAGGCACCCACACCCACACCCACACACCAATACTCAAGAGCCACTGCAGTCAGTCCCTGCCCGGCGCCATGTCCAAGTCTGCGGAGCTCGCAGAGGTTCTCTGGCCCGGGGACATCTCCACTGCCAGGGCCTCAGGGAACCAACGGCAGATGCAACACAACCAGTGATGTTGGACCAGAAGCTGTGGCGGTCAAGGATTTCGCTGATGAAGTCGTCTCGATCCTTTTGCAGAGCCTGGGCTTATTTCCTGGGGGTAGGCTTGAGGGTGGGTTCATCAGCTTCCCTGCGGTCACGTGCCATGAGGCGCGGCTACTGCAAAGTGCGGGCTCCCGTTTTGGAGCAGCGCAGCATGGTTGTGGACATGGCCAGGCGGGAGTTGTTAAAGTGAAGCCCGGGACTCCGGTCAGCCGCAAGGGGGTCTTGCAGGCGCAAAGCCAGCTTCGCCCTGCCCCATATGGAGCTCGAGGCCACGCAACGGCGGTGAGCACGCACAGTGTGAGCTGAGCGTGCGTGTGCCCTTAAAGCCTTAAAGCTGTGTGAGGAGGGATTTCTCGGACGCCGATCTCGGAGCAAAGTCGCTTTCCTCGCCGAGGAGCTGTGCGAGGAGCCTCTCAAAGGCGAGTGGGAGTCCCCCTTTGCACGGAGTCCCAGTCCCGCACGCCAGTGCAGCCTCTGCAGCCTCTGCAGCCTCTGCAGGCTGCATTGACACCATGTCAAACCTGGCGGATGCCGTAGCACTTCGGATGGGACGGGAGCTAGGCCGGGCAGGTTCGTCAGTCTTTGAGAGCCCTGGTCCTCCTCTCGTGTGACACCGGAGGTTTCGAGCCCTTGCCGCAGTTGCAGCAGCTGCTTCTGCGAGAGCCCCTCGCCCGTGGTGAGCGGAGTTCCCTGAGCCCTGGGCCTCTCTCGGACGAAGAGGCTCGTCCTCGTCGTCGTCTGCTCGCTGCCCAATGGGAAGCTTGCAAGAGGCATGCGCTTGGCAGATCTTGGGAGGCGGAGCGGGGGTTGGTGGAGCAGTACGTGGGCTTCCTTCGGAGTCGTCGGCTCTGTGTCCTCTACGTGCTCGAGGCCGCAGCGATTCAGATCGCAGATCATTGCAGATACTCTGACTCTGCTCCTGGGCTCGTGGGCACTGCAGGCACAAAAGGGCTGCTTGGAGTTGTATCCTCATGGTGCCAAGACAGCACTCAAGGTGCCAGTGCCAGCTCCTGAGATCCAAGCGACTGTGTGAGTCTTTCTTCTGGTCAGTGCGGCCCAGGTTGGCAGACACCCTCGTTCTCTTCCGCAGCGACCAGCTATCCTACGCCTACGCCAGCCTGCCAACGCTTACTCTCGGCTTTGTCTCGTGACAGCTGCGTACAGGTCCAATCCGGCCACGACGTCGCGTTGCAGGGCTGGGTGGTGTCCACACAGGACCAGGCTAGGGGGCTGTGGAAACCGGACCCGGCATTACTGTTGCGGGCCCTCAGCGCCTCCATGCATTATCGTGCGGTCCTGTCTGCTGCGTGGCCCTGTCGCAGCCTGTCGCTAGAAGCTAGATGTATTTTGCAATAAGCCTGGTGCCTCCTGCCCTCCCCGCATCGCAGGTCGCTCTTGAGGGTCTTGATGGCCGGGTGGCAGCATGCCGTGGTTGGCTCCAGCTCCAGCCAGAGTCGAAAAGCCGAGGCGACTATGAAGGTCTCCAAGATCTCTATGGAGTGCCGAGGGTCCAAGGCGCAGACTCTTTGTGTCCTGTTGAGGGGCAGTGCCAGGGATTCCATACACGAACGTCGAGGTCAACTCATGCCCATCGCAGACCAGGTGAACATCATGAGTGCAGCTTGCAAGCTGCCTGCCAGTGTGGACAGCCTCGACCAGAACTACATAATGTACAGACCCGTGGTGAACATTCAGACGGTTGTTTGTGCCGCAAATACACTGAATTATCCGTTTCTCCATCTTTGCAAGATATCAAATTCGTTCAAGGTGCACAAACGGACACGTTTATTGAAATTCCCCTTCTGCGGTGGGATGTCAGCCTGTACTACACAGACGATCCGGAAGCGCGCGCCGGCTGCAGTCAGAAACAACTCTAGATAAACCGGGACCGCAGGCAGTGCCTGGCAGCCTGCAAGGAGCCCGGTGCCTAAGTCCTACACGAAGCACGCTGGGCTCCTCTCAGACAACGACTCTTGCCTGCAAGAGTCGGCCAGCCAACGGAGAGCGCTCACACGGCATCCTCGCATGGGCACGAGTGATGCAACAAGCGCTCGACCTGATGTGGTCCAACAAGCAGATGGCGGTCAGGGATGTTTTCGCCATTAGCCACCACTGAGCCAATTCTCGGATCCCTTCTTTGTATTCTAGCACAGACGTGCCGAAGATAGCACCCGCTTCTGTCACAAGTTGCGGCATCTTCCTTCTTGCTCGCCGGGGGGTTTGCCGCAGCTGTTTCCAGATGTTTCTGACAGTTCTTGAATGTCCGCTAAAGCCAAGGACATCTTAGGCCGGGCCGTTTGCTGTCGTTCCAGCCAGTGTTACCAGTGTTTTTGGGGGGTCGATATCTAGAGATTCAGGCTTCGACAATGACTTCTTCGACATTCCAGAGAAGCACGCCGCGGCCTACCCTCCCGGCATCCGCCTTTGTGCGCCCCTCGCGATCGCGAGGATTTTGCTCGTGTGCGAGAACTGAGCGCATCTGCAGTCAGTTCTGCAGGTCTTGAGAAGTGCTTTGAGTCACTGCAACACCGGGGCTACACAAAGCAATCCATCAAAGGCCGGGGGGACTGCAGAGGACCAGGCGCTCGGGCTGTCGCCTTTTGCCGGCAGGTGAGAATTTGCCACTCTATGTCGCCGACATCGGCAACGAGTTTGATCCCTTCTTCAGGCTTTTTGCCATGGGTGCTCGCTTCAGCGGGCACAGCAATTCTTGTACGGGTCCCGGGTGCGTGAGGTACTTGGAGGATCCTGACACCTGGGCCAACGGGCGGCAGTTGAATCTGCCATCGGCAGGAGCCGTTGCAGCACAGACCCGATCACCCTTTGTCTAAACCTTTGGGTGATTCTAGACAGAGCATCTTTCCGAGTTCGTTTACAGGCAGATAAACAGAAAGATACAGTGTTACAAACAGATACAAAAACATTCTGTTGACCTTCCAAGACAATGCCAGCAACCTTCCAGACATGAGAACATGCCCAAATGCCCAACACTACAGACCACTCAAAACAGCACCAGGTCACACCACCTACCCAAGAGGCAAAAACACCAAGCACATGTGCCAGACACTACCAAAAACAGACAAACAAATGCAGAAGCCAACGACGAAGCCAAGAAGATGCCAAACAACACAAACGGAAAAAACAGACTCAGTTCTATCGTAACTACATGTTTTCGCAATGTTGTTTCCGGCCAGAAGAAGCCCTCCCTTGAGAATTTCACTAAAAGACTTCGACAGAACTCGTGCCAGGATTAATCGCGTACCATCTTGATTTGAGAGGCCCGACGATGTGTGCAGCGAGCTCGGACAAAAACCCACACGGTTGTGAATATGCATCATATGCCCGAAACGGAGCTGAGGTCGACACGGCCTGCTCGTCCTCGCTGGTCAGCTCCAATCTGCTTTTCAACTACTTGCGCAAGAGGCCCGTGAAAGCCCCGGCACGCTGGCAGGCTCAAGCTTGGCTTTTAGCGGCTCCCTTGCACACTGAGGACCCTTCCGTGAAGGAGGCCATCACCACCTCCCACATGACCTGCTTGGCGCCGGGGGCCCAGCCAGCCTCAGCTTGAGGCGTCGGGCCTGGTGCTCTTCGAAGTGTCTTTCAGGCACACGACCTTCATCGGCTTGAGCGGCGCGGGTATGTTGGGAAGGACCGGCCGCTGCAAGCCGGGCTCTCGGCTGCTCTCGGCCGAGGCGCTTTATCTCCGCTTCGCTCAGGTCCTTCGACAACTCGGCCAACGGCTACGCGCGCGGCGAGGCCATCACCTCCATGGTCTGGAAGGCCCGAGGACAGCGAAGTTCACGACGGGGAGGATGGGGAAGGTGGCCCGGTGCCTTGCAGGTTCCTGACGAGGCCAAGGATGTGGAAGAACGGCTGGGCCTCTTCGTCACAGGTCCGGCAACAAGAGCGAAAGAGGGAGATAGAGATAGAGGCATGGAAGCTCTGAAGCTCTTGTCAGGTTTTGTGAACCAGGCCAGACTGAGACACTGAGCCAGGGCCTCGGCTCTCAGCGAGGCCAAGCCTCTCGAGCCTCAGGATGGGCGCAGTGCGAGCCTGACGGCACCGAACGGCCCCTCGCAGCAGCTCTGCGTGCGCTCCTCCTTGCGCCTGGGAGGCGAAGCGAGGGCTACTGGTAACTGGTAGCGGCTAGCGGTGACCTGCAGCGTCGATGTCTGTGTTGTAGGTTTGCTGCCTCAAGAAGTGGTGTGCACAGAGAACCATGGCACTGGCACGGCCCTGGGAGATCCGACGCATGGCTCAAATTCGTCTCTTCGTCACGAGTGGGTGAGTCAGTGATCTGCGAGCATCTGAGGATCGAGGTGGGCTCTGTCCGGGCAGTCTTTTGGAGGAATCGAGAGGTGCCAATCATCGTCACCACGGGGAAGTCCCACCAGGGTCACTCCGAGGCCTCGCAGTCGCACAGTCGCACATCGACTCAGAGAAGAGGGAAAGAGAAAGACCCAAAGACAGTTGCAGTTAGATGATACCTTGCCTATGTAGGTGTATGGCACCGCACATAGAACCCCCTCATACACCAAAACCCCATTTTCCATTCATTTTTCTCAACCACTTTCTCCAACGGCATACCACTTCATCCCCCACACCCCCGAATCACCAAATATTTTCTCAACGAGCATGCCATCAATTTTCCACACTTTTTCAAATTTTTCAGACCTCATTTTTGCATTTTCAACCAGCCAACCACTTGCCCCCAAGCGTCCAAATCTTCAGCATCCCATTTTTCAACGAGCACACCCACAGCCCTCGCCCCCCAAAATCGCTTCATTTTCCCTCAAAAGCTCAACAGATTTTGCCACCTTCTTCACCAGCCCTTTAAGAACTGCACCCCAAAAGCCCTGTTCCACAACCTTTTCCATCAAAGACCGCCGCAGCAACCCATTGATGCACAGCCTGATCTCACCGCCTGAAAATAGGCAAAGTCCACCTCATAGAAAATCAATCCCCCCACTCCACCCTAGGATAACATCTATCTTAAAATCTCAGCCCCAGTAGCATGATCCCAACCCAAGTTACCATCCTAGGAATAATGCTTACTTCTATCTAGGTGCCATACGCCTAACTAGGCAAGGGGGGGTTTATAGAGTTTAGGGTTTAGGTCAGGGGTTAAGCGTCGCAAACCTGAGGTGCTACCCCGAGGTATTCCCAGCCACCCCAACACCACACCCGAGCAAACTGAAGTTTCCCAGGTTACAGCTAGGCACAATACTTAGACCGCTAAGTCTACCGCTGCAGGCGAGCTCTTTTCCTGCTTGGGACTATACGCCGCGGTGAATGCAAAAGGTAAAGCAACTGCTAAGGACAACTAGAATACATCTGGAGGCAGGGTAAAATCTACACCCCCCTCGCCGTGCTGCTCAAGCTAAGGCGGATAAGCTACACTGGCTCCACGTTGCCCTGGGCTAACAGCGGGATTGAAATCATTGCCAAAGCGAGCATCTATAAAGCACAGCCTAGGGGAGCCCTGCGTGTCCAAAGCAAATGCAAAATGGAATCGAAATGCGTACCAGNAACAGCGGGATTGAAATCATTGCCAAAGCGAGCATCTATAAAGCACAGCCTAGGGGAGCCCTGCGTGTCCAAAGCAAATGCAAAATGGAATCGAAATGCGTACCAGTAATCAATACCGATGGGAGCGATTCCATGCATCCCATTCGGCTTGCGAATACTGGCCGCGGCGGCGTGAGCGGTTGTATTCATCCCACTCAGCTTGGGTATAGCCCCGGTACACCGGCTCGGCCTTTGGCCGA